>JAGDQP010051277.1:0-14051 GCA_022664845.1 Lepisma saccharinum | reverse complement strand
CCTGGCAGAATTCCTACTGAGTACAACGCCTAACATAATGGTTTCCTTCTTTTCCTGCTCCTTGTTACTCTGTTTATTAGTTTATATTTCACTTACTTTCATGTTTATTTTGAACGTTGCAAACCACTAACTTCCTTTCTCTATGTGTTGTCTAACAGAAAGAAAAAAAGGTGGTGGAGAGTACGCCGTCATCTGGAAAAGGGATCGAGAGAAGCAAGCTAGAGAATACAGGAAGTGTAAAATACAAAACACATACGAAATAGGAAAAAAAAAAGTCTTCGTACGTTTAGACAGAAAATTGCGTGTGGGAAGCAAGTAGTGATGTTTTCACAATCACAGGCAAATAAAAGAGCTACTCTGAGTATGTGTGTGTGTGTGTGTGTGTGTGTGTGTGAGAGAGAGAGAGAGAGAGAGAGAGAGAGAGAGAAACAGTTGTGGAGGAAACGTTTACAGAACCGCTGTTTGATTGCTCTTTTTCCCCTTTTATTGTGTCTAACTCAATTTAGATTTACTTACATACGTAGCTTCCGACAGCCGGAGTTCATTCTCTCTATTTTTTAAAAACGAATAACAAAACACTGACGGAAAATGAGAATGTAAAACATATAAACTCAAATGCAGAAAATAAACTCGGGAGCTACGTACAGGCTGTTGCAAAACAACAACGACAAAACCACTTCAGGAGATTTCTGACATGGAAATAAGAAGAAAAATATAGACTATCGACAGTGCACAAATGTTTCGTTTTGACGCTATAGGCTGCCAAAAGTGTGGAAAAGTGACCCGAGTTTGATATTTCCAAGAGTATTAAGAGTAGATCTGAGGCGGTATGGTACCCTCAAAGATTCTGAACCTGCTCCAGAACAAGAATATTGTAAAACTGTGCAATGGTTTCGCAATTGATTCCCCAAAGGAAATAAGGGATTCCCAAACATTCTTTGGTGTGATGAGAATCTTCAGCTAGAAACATCCTAGATGTGAATTAACCCGTTGACTTTACATATAATTTATGTGCTTTATACAGATAGAATGTTTCTAAGATGACCGTCATAAAGCGACGGATTATAAACACCGAAGCATGAAAATAAGTTCTTTTGAAGAAATCCAAAAGTATGCATAGTTTCGGAGCTATAGGAGACGAAAGTCAGCGTAGCATCCTTACAAATCACGTCATATCTCGACAAATAATGGAGTGAGACGTACTGGTTAACCAAATCACAATCTAAGTAGTACTTAATACATGAAGTTCAGTGAAGTCTATGTTCCAAGATTGCAGCTGAGAAGAGACGTCTATGTTTTTCTATTAATTAAGCAATGTTCATTCCTTGATAACGAATTTCTTAAGCGTATAACGTTACCTCAACCACTAACTTCACTGAACTAGATACATCCGATACTACTTCGATCGCGATTTGATAAGCTGATACATGTTACGGATTGTTTGTTAATATATGACTTAATCTGTGACGCTACTTAGTTAAATTCGGGCGCTTGTAACATTTATCTATAAAGTTCCGCCAATGTTTTAAATGGGACCATTGTAGATGATGTGAGTTTAGTTTCGGCTTATTGTTGTAGAATGTAATCAAACTCTCGAAGTTTCCTATACTTTATGCTTATACCACGTGATATCTGCAATCAGTATCCAAGTTCTTGCTGAGTTCACTACAGCATACCTTCATCAAAAGTTAAATCATCATCTGTCACACGGGTTTCCTTGAGATCAATATCGGTAAGTGTCCAAGAATATTTGAAAGTAGTTGGAAAAGTGGCCCTTTGTTTATTATTCACTGCTTTATTCTACATCAGATCAGTGAAGGGTAAGTCTTTGCTCAAAACTTCAGGGTGTTATCAAAAGGGAACCCAACAACACATATCATATCTATTGTACAACAAACTACACTAAGTTCTACACATATTAAGAGCACACATGCGACATGCATTTGTTTAATGTTTACCAGACAGCTGCTATAGTTTCTTTCTAAGACATGAACACATGGTTTAAAGCATATTAGATCCAACCATCACAATCAACATGCAATGTCCACAGCATTTCAGCTAAATCGTTCAAACATTTAACAGATTCACCACATTCGTCACAGAGTGCATTTCGTTAGTGTTTTGTTTCAATGTGCGTATAACAAAATAGGAATCCCCCACAATTATTATGTAATCTCATGAAAAGAAGTGTTTGAATTGTGAAGCTAGTTTAAAAGATAGGAGGAATTTTATGAACATCTTGTACTTTGAAAAAAAAAATCTTCTCATTGCGAAACAAATTTATAATAACTTGTTAGAAATTTATGATTACAATTTATGTGGTCAAGAAGTTACAAAATTAAGGGTGAACTTTAAACTGTGTATACAAAAGTTTGCTGGCAACACTGCAGTGGTAATTATAAGAATGAATCGTACCACAAGGCAAATAAAGAAAAGGAGTAAACTGTTTGATTATTCAAACCTCTTTTGTTTGGCAACCTTTTTTTTTCTGCTGCAGAAATAGCTTGCAGGATCTTTTGTTTGCCAAAGGAGTTGTTTGCTTGTTGGACAGGTTTATCCACTCGGGGCAATTTTCCCAAGTCTTTATCTCACTGTCTCTTTTCTCTGTTTTCTCTTTCTTCTAGTAATCGTTTCTTTCTTAGGATATTCGAAGGGTATTACCCTCTCGCCTCGGAGTATGAGATGTATTTTGCCAAAAGACTCTAAGAAAGTAAAGTAACGATTTTTAACTGTAGATCGTAGCGCTATGTTAGTATATGTCTAATGTATTTTTGTCCTTCACGAAATTGCAATGCTGCTCCTACAAATTCAAGCCTAGAGAGTTCAAACTTTCAGAAAAGAAACGTCGTAACAATTTCAAGAGATCAATCTCTGCCATTTTGAAAAGAAATTCTTTTTGGTTTATTGTTGAAAGTGTTTCAATGTTATAGCCCACATAACAATTTCAACCTAACTCAAAATTAAATCAAGCTTGTCTTGACTTAGCAAATCAAGCCAGAATGGTTTAAACAAGGTTAACTCCATAGAGTTATAAAACCTCTCCACTAGAGTCAGGATTGGTGCTGCTGACGCGGCGCCACTTGAAAGTTGAGCGAGAGAATGTTTGTTTGGCAACAACACGTATTGTGAGTTGCTATCATATGGCTGCTATGCTTCGCTGTTTGGCATTGTTTGTCATAGTTGTTTCATTTGTATAAACAAGCTTGAATTTGATAAGTTATAACAACCAAGATAGTTACGTTCTGCCAACAAGTTTATTTCATGGATGTTTATTTCGTTCAACATAAATATCAAGTTTGACAAAGGTGGTCTTTATTATATCTGTAGCTACTTATTTTATTGCGCGTCTTATTTTCTCGTTTTCAATTATAGTTGAAACTTTTCTTACTTGTTTCCGAACTGATTTGAGCCTGCGATCTTGTGATGTTTTGTCTGTTATGTTATTAACTTAGTCACGGATCCTTCCATCAATTATGCATTTCATTAACTCAGACATGGAGTGTGGTGACATTGACAGACTTTTAAATACTGAATGACTTTTCAATACTGAATGACTTTAAGCAGAGCATGTACAAATTTTACACATCTTCAAACATTACTATTTCTCCAAACTTAACGATTTAATCTGCCAAGTTTTTCTGCACGTTTTCTGGATGATGTACAAACGTTTTTCATGTTTAAGGAATAGTTTTGAATGTCGGAATAATGTACCACGCTAATGTAGATCGGTGTTTAGTCAGAACGCCAAATAAGTTCGGTATCCGTTGCGCTCGCAATTTCTCTTTCTCTAAGCTGAGCGTGGTTTGGTGAACCCGTTCGTAAAAGCTGCATGATTCCTGAAGACGTAAATCGTTACTCAAACCAGGAAACACTGAACGAAATAACAGTGAAGTGTGCAAGATTGAAGAATAAAGAGACTGCATAATAAAGAACTCCACAGACTGAATGATTCGCTCAATATTATAAGAATAATGAAATCACGACAGTTAAGATGCGCAAGCTATAGCTCGGGTGGGAGAAAAACGAAGGTTATATTCTGTCGTGGTTGGTAAGCTGGAGGGAGAAGGCCGTATGGAAGACCGAGACGTCGTTAGGATGACAATATTCGAAAGGTTCTTCGAGAAGTGTATGTTAATGATGAAATCTAGTTTTTGTTATTGCCCACGATAGAATCCTTAGCGAACATTTGTTACTGCTGCGATGAATGTGAGAATTCCGTAAGCCATTAGTTTTCAATCATACATAGACAAAACACACATACCTCAAAACCTTTAGTTTGTCTTAATGCAAGCGCATGAAGAACATTCTTGTTTGCGTCAACGAACCTATTCGAAAAGCTTGGCTTAAACTTTTCTGCGAATGAGCCACTTATACCATCTCCAGAAATAGCGTGTACGCCTATTATATATACGTATAGCATCAGCACGCATAGGTTAAAGTGCATTATACAGCTTCCCAATACATATTTCTAGCTATTTCAAACATAATAGATGAATTTTGTATGTATTAAAAGCTGAGGATATCGGTGAACTGTTAATACTAAAACATCAGTATCTTGATGTATATAAATACTTTCAAATATACTCGTCACCACCAAGATCAGTAAAAATCCTACGTTTAGTTCTTCTTTACTTTGGGCTTTATTTATATAAAATAAATATGGTTTACAGTAAATGTATTTGAAGACAACTGCTTTAAACGCTTCAGAACTTAGACATAAATTTTATTAAACCAGAGCAAAATGGCATAGCAGAATATTTACAGTGCCATTTTGCCCTGACGCGTAGGGACAAAAACAAGAGGGGGCTGCACATGATATGAAAGCTTAACCTTGAACTTACTACGCTTAAACTACCCTTAATTGAACCAACGTTACAATTGATATGTTTAAATGTATGTACTTGCTCCTGTTGTAAAATGATTCATCATAAAAACGGAGTCTTACCCACCAAAATCACTTTTTCGGTGCCAGCTCGTACTGCGTTCCACCTACAACGTCACCATTTTCGCTCACTAGTGTTGCTAGCTCAAACTATTATTGTGTTTCTAACTAAACACTTTTCGAAAGAAGCCACTATGCCATTTTATCCAGGTATGCCATTTTGGGCTGGTCTCCCCTACAGTCTCAGTTTCTTGTGACATTACCTCTATCTCTTTATCCAATACTATATCCTCTGTTGACTGTGGGAACAGTTCTGAATCTTTACTTCAATCGTTTGATGTAATATATTCGACTGATTGCGCTAACACTTCCGTTTTGCAACCAATTCCTTTGTGCTAGCATCTTGCTGTTCGTGTATAGCTCTGTTTCATAGTCCCATCTCTGTTAACAGGAACAACAGTCAGTTCGTACATGCCGTTAACAAATTTTCATAAGTACTGATCCCTGCCTCTAAGCGCAACATACATTGTCTGGAAGCAATATAACACCTGTATATCCTGCTGAATGTTCAGTAGCACAAGTTTGTGTATGCATCGTGGATGACACTACGGGAATTCAGTGATTGTTATGGTACAAGGATCAAATTTCACAATAATGTTGGAGCATCCCTAAATTAGAGCGTTAAAATTTAAATAAAGGTTAAGAATATTAAGGTTAAATTAGATTGGATATTGCATAACAGAAATATTAACTTACAAGTTCTCCGAATCAGCCTTTACAATTGTTTGATAACCAAAAGACCTTATTCGATGAAACGTGAAGCAGCTTCACTCCAAACAAGAAAAGTAGACTAATTTGAAAGTTCTAGTTCACATTTATCCAGAGTAACGTAAAACTTTATTGAATGTATCAGTGACGACTTTAAATGCACGATTCGAAAGTGCCTGCAGTGTTTACTGTGCAAGGATAATTAGTATCCAGAGTGCTCTACAGCGATGGGCTTAGGCAAATTCACCTTAAATAGACTGATAAGGCACAGTTGATTTTTGTTTGTTTTAGATTTCGTTATTAGCTAATTGAAGATTACCCTTTTGAAACTGGTTCTGATAGTTTTAGTAAAAACATGGTCTATCGTCTGAGTATACTGTTTGAACTGTGCTAAATATTGAAGATGTTATGAAACCGTCTACATATCTAAACTGTTTTGAATTTCGGTTTATTATATAGTACCGTAGCTTTTTAAATTATAATAGGAACGCAAGAGATTGAGTATTCTCCAATTTGGTTATTGTAAATTAACTATTAATGTGGATCTTATTTGTATATAACGCCAGAAAAGATCATTACTGTAACTCCCCCTTTACGAATTCCCTTAATTGGATTGAGAGCTTCGCTTCACGATGTTCGTTCTAATTTATATTTGTGAAATTTTCATTGTCAAAACAATTCCAACGTTTCTCGAAATAACTTGTTACTTGATTCTTTATTTATTTGTTATTGTTTTAATTGTTAAATAAAATTTATTGAAAAGAAATCGCTTCTCGAATTCCATTCAGAATTGGAAACGTAAAGGTATCCTCACACCAAGACTAATTAAGTATTCTCTTTAGGTAATGTCCAGGATTAAGGTCAGGAGACCGAGACGGCCAGCTGTGCACTGTTAATCTTATATTTCAGGAAGGATGCCTTGGTTGTGTTATTTTTTTAGGAAAGCCAGATGAACTACAAGATTGCTCTACCTCTGATCTACATTAGCTATATTCATTAAAATAAATTAGCTCTACCTTAGAATTAGATTGGTGCTACCTCTGATCAACATAAACTCTCCCTTAAGTTCTACAAAAACAAACATTTAATTTAGTAATGGAAAAATAGTCTCAATACATTTTTCATCTGCCAAACTACTTCGAGTGTGAATTGCTAAACGGATACGTGTCTCACTCCACTATTTGTCGAGATATGACGTCATTTGTATGCTACGCTCACTTTCGGCTACTTTAGCTCAGAAAATTGCATGCTTTCGAATTTCTTCAAAAGAACATTTTACATATTTCGGCGTGAATAATCCGTTACATTCTGACCATCATTTAAGAAACATTATATCCGTATAAATTACATAAATTATATGTATAATTAACGGGCTAATTCACATTAAGGATGTTTCTAGTTTTCTGGGTGTAATATACAGAGAGGACAAAAATCAGATATCAATAATCTAGCAACAAAAGATTCTCATCGAACCGAAGAATATCTGGGAATCTCCTATTTCCCTTGGGGAGTACCTTGCGCAACCATTGCACAGTTTTACCATATTCTTGCTTTTATAGAGAAGCTTTAAAGCCTTTGAGGGTACCATACCGCCTCAGTTTTATTGCTAATGCTGTTCAAAATATCAAACTCTAGTCACTTTCCCACACTTTTGACAGCTTATAGCGTCCAAAAGAAACATTTGTGCACCCTCCATGCTCTATACTTTACTTTTTATTTTCATGTCAGGAATCTCGTGAGGTGGTTTTGTAGGTGTTCTTTGCAACGCCCTGTACGGAGCTCCCGCCTTCATTTTCTCCATTTGAGTTTATATGTTTTACATTCTCATTTCCCGTCAGTGTTTTGTTACTCTTTAAAAAATAGAGAGAATGAACTCTGTAGTCTGTCGTAAGCTACCTATGGAAGTAAATCTAAATTGAGTTAAATACAATAAAAGGGCAACGAAATAGCGGTTCTGTAAACCTTCCCTTCACGTCTGTTTCTCTTGCCGCTCCTTCTCGCAGAGAAGCTCTTTCATTTGCTTGTGAATGTGCAAACATTACTACTTGCTTCCCACACGCAATTTTCTTTCTAAACGTAGTCTTTTTTTCTATTTCGTGTATGTTTTGTATTTTACGCTTCCTGTATTGTTTAGCCTGCTTCGCTCAATCCCATTTTCAGGGGACGGCGTACTCTCCAACAGTTTTTCCTTTGTGTTAGACAACGCATAGAGGAAGGAAGTTAGTGGTTTCCAACGTTCAAAATAAACATGAAAGTAAAGGAAATATAATCAAATGAACAGAGTAACAAAGAGCAAGAAAAGGGGGGAAACCATTATGTTTGGCATTGTACTCTGCACGGATTCTGCGAGGATTTTCCGTTTTTAGGGGAAAAGTAAAGCCATATTGAGAAATGTGAAGCCATATTTGGAGAGGGTGTAAGTAGAGTTTCGCGGACCTTCTATTGATTTTTGATCGTGAAAATCCTAAAGATGGAGCAGGTATGTTCCAATTCTTCATTTAGTAGGGCTGACACCCCCTTTTCGCGGGAGTATAGCGGAATAACTGCTGCCATTTTGATCTTTCTGAAGATTGCAACAAGACATATCTAGGACTTATGTTTACATCTCCCTTAATAAATTTTAATTTTAATTGATTTATAGCCTTTAGGCAACTTTGGCTGAGGCCGGGTTGAAGGAGCGAAGAGGATGTTGTTAGAAAGTCGGCCAGGACCTGGTTTCAAGGCACCATTCCAGTCTGCACCTCATTTGTCTGCTGTGACTGAGGAAATCCCTGGGCAAAATGCAGCCAAATTTTTATCACGGACATCTTGAAGGTCCTTTTAAATATCGATCTTCCAACGATGTTTTAGTCTTTTAAAGCCTCTTACCAACAGCTTCTTAACCACGATGAAATATAATATTTGTTTCTCTCGTGAACATAGCCTGTCCATCTTAACCGTCGTCATTTCATTATTATTCTTAGAATATCAAGTAAACCGTAGTCTGTGGAGTTCTTCATTATGTAGTAATCCTTCGTTCTCCGGTCACTTCATCCTGTTTCGGCCCGCATTTCCCTTTTCTTGTCTAATATTTGTTTCAAGGTAAAAATCGGGTTCTATTCTTATAAAGTCGCATTGGTTACGTTCAATGATTTCACCCACGCATATCCTTGGATATGTTAGCAGGATATTACTGAAAATTTTGTAACAGGTTGGGAGTAAAGAGATTCCTTGGTAATAATTACAGTCAAACTTATGTTCTTTTTATAAAGTGGAACTAATACTGATATTTTCCATTCCTTTGCAAGCTCCTCCTAACGTCATATAACAGTTATTAAGTTTATGTAGCTCCTTGACTACTGTCTTCCGCTCTAATTAAGTCTGCTGGGATGTTGCCATTTGTAAGTAGTCCATGAATAATATCAACTTTCTCTTTTGATCTGCATTCATCAACTTCCTACTTATGCTGTTAATCAGTGACAAGGAAACCATCTCTGGTGTCAACATTTAAACAAATAAATAGCGTACTGGAAAGAAGCAGAGACCTCTAGTGTCAAATATCCTTCTGGCGAGGTCCCTTGACATTCCACTGGTGTAAGATGGTTGTAAGGAGGTTATATTGAGACACTTTTCAGGTATTATTCTGTTCCAAAAATATTTAGGTACAACATAAAGTTACAATTAGCACTTCATTAAACATAATAGTATTCATGATTGAAATAGGAAAACGACTTTAATTCGCACCGAGATAGCATACCAACTTGTAACAAAGTTCTCAGTCACTTGTTTTTAATTTTTATTTTATTATTTTATTTATAACCTTTAGGCATCTAAACCTAAGGCCAGGATAGGGTAGGACAAAGGATTCGGGAAGGTGTCGGTCAAGGCCTAAGTTGAAGATGCCATCCCGGCATTTGCGTGGTGACTGAGGAAACGCATGAAACAAACTTGTTAGAAAAACGTAAATAGTATCTTATTGGAGCAAGTAGTTATGAGAAGAAGCTTGTTAAACTTGAAATTGATTTGAACTTTATTTTGTCGCATTGGTGCTGTTGTCTCGCTGTGATGAAGACATTAACATAACATGCCAGGACTGTTTCATGATAAGCTCAATCTCGATCAACTTTTTTACTACCGCATCTCTTCCGATCTGTAAAGCAAGCTATGGCGCGTGTTCCTTGATCTGGTGAGTCCAGCATCGGCCCGATGTGCCAGTGGCCCTCGATTCGATTCGTCCTCAGAGCAGCAATTTAAATTTTTTAAAGAAGTGCATTGTTTCTTTCTTCTTCTATTAAGTCTATTTCAACCTTGATTCTTGGAAACTAGACTGCTTAATTCATCCTTATTTAAACGTTTTTGGCTTGACTTGATAAGCTTGCATCAAGTGTCCTCAGTTGTCAAAGCAAACTTGATTCGCTTTTGAATGAGACCCATGTTGCTATATGGTTATTAGTTATTTTCTGTTTGCCTACATTCGTTGAAAGAAACGGAAAAAGAAACCTTAACATATTTGTTTTCCAACAAATGTCAGCGATTAACAGATTATATTTGTATAGTCACTCTTTTCAATTACGTTCGCTTCGTATTGATATTAAAATAAGCAGTGTTTGTATTTAAAAACTAATAGATGGTGGGAAAACGCTAGCAGTTAAACATTTCATTCTTATAAATATGGAATAAAAGATAATAAATTTCTTATAGCGTATTAATATAGTATATATTCTCGAGAAGAAGAAAGTTAGAAGTTGGACCAAATTTACAGATAAAAAAGTACAATATTTAAAGGGAAGTAAGTTCTTCAATTCGTACTTATACAAATGATTTATTAGTTATATTTTGTGTTCTTGTCAACAAAAGTTTTATTAAGAGAACCCTGCGTCCTCCTTGTTTAATTGATCGTTGAAGTTCTTAAGACTGTAGCTTACTTTCAGTTAAATTATATCATTTTTTATAGAAACTATTAACGAGTTCTTTATTTAAAATTTATAAAATGTAGACATATTCAAAGGCCAGACAGAGCAGCTGTAACCTACGCGCGTCAAAAGCGTTAGGAATGACGTTCCTTGGCGATGACAGGTATTGCAACATAGTGACTACGATACCGTAATCATATTCTGCTGGTGAAATTAAAGGAAACCATGGACAACTTTTGTCAGTATGGCCGTCACCCTGCTTATACAGAGTGATTTACAAAGAACTTGAAATTTTGAATGCGTATAGAAATTTATATAGTAGCGCTACAGAATCGAATGGGGAGTCATCTTGTAGCAAAAACACGTAAAGTTTGCCGAATTTCAACTCTGCGAGGCTACGTTCCTAGGTGCGAAACACACTCGGTGTATTTCTATGTATCTGGCGCTCGGTGTATCTGGTTTTCCTAAAGAAATAACACAACCAAGGCATCCTTCCTGAAATATAAGATTAACAGTGCACAGCTGGCCGTCTCGGTCTCCTGACCTTAATCCTGGACATTACCTAAAGAGAATACTTAATTAGTCTTGGTGTGAGGATACCTTTACGTTTCCAATTCTGAATGGAGTTCGAGAAGCGATTTCTTTTTAATAAATTTTATTCAACAAATAAAAATAAAACAATAACAAATAAATAAAGAATACAGTAACAAGATATCTTCAGAAACTTTGGAATTATTTTGACAATGAAAATTTCACAAATATAAATTAGAACGAACTTCGTGAGGCGAAGCTATCAATCCAATTAAGGGAATTCGTAAAGGGGGAGTTACAGTAGTGATCTTTTCTGGCGTTACATACAAACAATAAGATCCACATTAATAACTAATTCACAATAACCAAATTGGAGAATACTCAATCTCTCAAGCTAGAACTTAAATTACTAAGAAACAATAAAGATAATTAGGATCCTTTATGAAGATAGATAGATAGATAGAGAGAGAGAGAGAGAGAGAGAGAGAGAGAGAGAGAAAGGTATATTTATGCAAGAGTACTCATATCTCCTCACATAGACAAAGTCATCCCAACAATCAGTAATATCTAGGCAATAGTTTCCATTGAACTTGTTACTTTTCTTAAATGCAGGTCATTATGTCCCGAAAGACCTGTGATCAAAAATACCTTTACTGTTGTAATTATTCCGCTCTAGAACTTAACTCTATTCCTTCCCGTATCGTTAACGCATTTAATATAACTACTAATAAACCTTCCATCTCAAAAATATATTATAATTTCAGACTAATGTTATTTCTTTATGTAAAGTTCAAATGAAACATGATTGCTAAAGAGATTCTGAATTAATTTAAGCAAGCAATTACCAATGCTTCATATTAATCTTGATTTGGTGAGTTATAGAATAACATGATTGTAAATTTTCTAAATCAACTATGTAATTGAAATAGATCCGACCTGAATGGTGGCAGCAATGTTCGTCTTCAAGTCACACACTGACATTACAAGACAAATAGCATTTTAAGCACTTTCTGATTGACGTCGTTTCCTCTGGATATTACGACGTGACGTTAATTTTGTGTTATCTTTAGAGAATTAGCGATTACACACGTTGTTTATTTCAAACCCAATGACATCTCTTAATTTTAGGGAAAACAGGGAATCTTGCGGTTAGAAATTAAGGATAGAAGAGTCCATCTTTCCTGTTGATCAATTCTGAAAGGATATCATTCCGGAGCCAACTTCATTTTCGTGGTTTCCAAAATTCTGTTCTTACAACAACAAAATGTTCTCATTTCCTTCACTAATTGCCAAAATAGTTTTGCAATCTATACCACAAAATCCTGTTGAGTGGCATGATTTTTTAACACATGCGATTCATTCTCAAGCCAAAAATAATATTCGTTTCCGTTGTCTCATATCCTTTGTTGCAAACACGGTTTATGAACCATAGACCGTTACCATTCCATAATAAGGAAAACAGATTGGGATTTTTGGAATAACCCAAAAACTTAGGAAGGTGTAAAATATAGAAGGAATATATTAAATATCCCCAAAACAGATTATTAAATATATCTGCAACAGTAGTACTTAGTACATGCAGTTCAGTGAAGTCTATATTCGAAGATCGCAGCTTACAGGAGATTACTGTTTGTCCATGAATTAAGCGTTATTTATTCGTTGATAACGAAATTCTTACGTGGGAACACTCCTATCCAATATTACCTCAATCACTAACTTGACAAAACTTGATTCATCGTATACTACTTTGATCGTGATTTAACTTGACACATGTTATGGATTATTTGTCAATATATGACTTCATTTGTGACGCTGCTTAACTAACTTCGGGCACCTGTAGCTCCGAAATTACACATGGACTTGTATTTCTTCAGAGGTACTTCTATCCTCTTTTGGTTTGAGGAATCCACCCACTCAACTTTTTACTACCAGTTTTTAACCATCATCCATTACATTGTAACACGCATCTGTTTTCTAGAATTCAAAGACCGTAACATTTATATATAAAGTTCCGGCAATATTTTAAACAGGACCACTTGTAGACGATGTGAGTTCAATTCGGACTTTTTCTTTTTGTAGAATATTATCAAACTCTCGAAGTTTTTATACTTATAGTACGTGATGTCTCCAATTAATTTCCAAGTTCTTGCTAAGTTCACTACAGCATACCTTCATCAAAAGTTAAATCATCATCTGTCACACGAGCTTTCTTGAGATCAATATCGGTCAGTGTCCAAGAATATTTGAAACTAGCTGGATAAGTGGCTTCACTTTATTATTTACTGCTTTATTGTACTATCATGGCCAAAATAATGTTCACATCACTTTGTTATACACGATTTTTCGCTAAGCCTACAAGATAGGCCACCCAACTAACGTTGAGTGGGCGGTGTGTGATTCTGAGAGAGTGTGAGTGAGCGAGCAAGGGTTGGAATTTTCTTTTCTTTGACAGAAAGCATTAACACATGTCCTGGCTTCTGGAAAGATATTTATGATTTCTTGTAGTATGTAGCAAACAATGAAAAAAGGGAAGCAAGTAGCATTTCAAACACCAAAAGGAAACATAACACTATTTGTATTTTAGGTGGGCCACTAATTGAAGTTTACTGAAAAGTGTAATTTCAACTGTCCAGTAGAAAAGATCCTTACCGAACATGGAGAAACGAAAAAGAACTTTGAAGCCTATGGTTGCTAAGTAATTATTTTTTCTTAATGAATCGAGTATTCCATAGAACACTAATGTTATACACGAAAGACAAGAGAAAACATCTGTTTCTAACAGTTCTTAAAATTGGGGCACAATATTTATGTTTTATAATTTCTGAAAAGATGTTATTTACTTTTATCATTTACAAAGATGTTAGTAGCAAGATACACGAATATGTTGCGTGCGAAGTTCTAGTAAATGTAATTTCTCTCTTCCTCTTTCTCTCTATCTATCTATCTATCTATCTATCTATCTATCTATCTATCTATCT
>JAGDQP010051276.1:0-14051 GCA_022664845.1 Lepisma saccharinum | reverse complement strand
CTTATTTATTAGTGTATTTAGACCCCTATACTTTATGTATTAGTGTACCTTTAATCGCTTTCTACAATTTATTACAATAAGCTTTATGGTTTGTTTTTTATTGCGGGTTTGATCTATTTATCAATGCAATTTTGGATTATGTGCTACTCTGTGTGTATTACAACAGCCATGTAACAGTTTACATTATAGTTATACAGATTACTATTTCACCCTAAACGGCGATGGCTGAAGAACAGTTACGCTACTACTGTTCAGACTATCTATAATTTTAAACGTAAGTTATGTAAATACTATAATTATCTTGAAAAATGCCCACATTGAAAATACACGAGAGAGAAAGAGTTTTCTGAAAATGTTTCCATGTGTGGACTAGGCATTTCTCGGAGAATATCAGAATTTTTTTTTTTTTTTTAATGATTTCTAAATGTTTCTCCAATGTTGCCCAACTTTTGGGAAACATTTCAGCTACAATTTGAAAACATTTAGAAAACACAAAAGAATAATGTTTGCAAACAATGTTTTCTGGTTGTTGCAATAAACAAAATTCAAGCTTGTTGGAACAAGCTTGTGCGAGGAAACTTGAAATTGATTTGAATTTTGTTTCGTTGCAAGACACTTCTGCTTTCAGTGCGATGAAGTATACCTTCACGTGCTAAGACTGTTTTGCCGTATGCTATTTCGCCAACTCCCACCCTTTGTCTCAGTGCCGAATCTAGGGGGGAAGGGGGCAAGCGCCCAGGGCGACACATTTAGGGGGCGGAAACAGCTAAAAAAAACTCCTAAAAAGGAAATAAAATTGCCTATTAAATTGAACTAAACGTGTTCAAAATTTCAATACCGGCGCGCTAAGACATTTTTTGTGTTATTCAACAGAACCTACCTTCATCTCTAATATTCAAAATCGCAATTCAAGCCAGCCAGATAGGCTACTGCATTACTGCAGTTAGTAATAGCGATACCACGACAGTCTCCAGAGATGATGATGATAAAAGTACACTACATGATGCGAGACAATGTTGTGCCCGTCGCGTCGACCAGTCGTGTTGTTTGGGTGTGTGTATGTATGTGTGTGTGTGTGTGTATATATATATATATATATATATATATATATATATATATATATATATAAAAAAAAAGGAAAGGGCGGTGGAAAGGCGGCAAAATTTTACTTTGCTCCCCATAGGAAAATTTCTAGATCCGGCACTGCTTTTACTATAGGTGTCTCTTGCGATCTGATGAACTAAGCATATATAGCGCTTGGAAAGTCAGCTAGCGCGTGATTCCGTGGTCTTCACATCGATTCCCATCCAGTGCAGCATTTTTATTTTTCTTAACAAGTACATTCTTGTTCTGTCAAAACTATTTCAACCTTGATTCTTGTAAACTAGACTGCTGATTCAACCATTTTAAACCTTTTTGGCTTGATTTGTTCAGCTTGCACTGTTGTGTTACTTGGGAAATAATCTTATTTGAGTTTCGAGTCAGGTCAAAATCGCTATGAGGGGAGGTGATCTATGCGGCTCTGAACCTGTCTCGCCAGTATCTTTCAAGCGACACCTAAACCACAACGCATTTTCTATACTGTTGCTGATGCATTAGTTCCTTTCTGAATGATAGAGTCAACAAACTGTATAATGTCAGGTGGGAAAAAATTGTGGCTCGATCACATTTCAGTATATACATAGAATCAAATAGTTATTAGGGAGTTGCTAAGGACGGGACCTACATTTTAACATGGACTCCTAACCATTTTTGTTCCTACCGGATATCGAACATCAGACCCCTTGGTTACAAGACAGCGAGCATTACCTCGATCCTGAGTTTATTTTCTAAATCTAACTCATTTCCACACCACCCATGAGATAGAGTGATCGGTGTTCATTTTTATAACGTGGTTTCCCCTGGAGGCCTATTCCATGACTATAGTCTAGTTGTTTGATTTGATTTTGCTAATTTTTGACTGCAAAAACTCTTCAACACTATAAAAGCATTGAACGCTATCAATCCTTACTTACATACAATTTACATTTTCTTTCTGGCATTTGTTTTTTGTGCTTCAATAATGAAATCAGGTTCGCGTATAGGCAGTCGCCTGGGAATTCTGGGATCTGTTATTTCTGGAAGCAAACACTCCAAAACTCTTGGCCCCTCTGAATTTCTTCAATGAAGAGAGGCCTGTTGCTGTCAGTTGCCGCAACAAAATAGCATTTTTGAAAACCACGCACATTTAGTTTACACAAGTCAACCTTGTACCTGATAATAATACTTATGCGTATTCTTCAAATGGATTTCGTTGTTTTCATTCACTGCTGATTGCTAAGAGCCACCCACCCACCCTTTTTTTAAATAGCTGCATAGTAAAGTCCTGTCTCAATAGCAGAAGGGGCAGGCTGAGAAAGAAAAAGAAGCAAGGCCGGACACAATACATCCACTAACATTGCAGGCCCGAGGCAAAAAGACTTTTTGGTTCATCCACATGTGACTAGACAACGAGGTGGGTGAAGAAAAGTGACAGGGGAAAGAAATTCGGTACGGCACGGTTGGTATTGGCTCCCCCTGGCAGGATAATTGCGGAACTAATTAACTTTTTCCACAATCTTAATGTGAAAATGTCAACTATCTTCTATACGTGCATAATAATACCGAGCCGCCGCAGCTCAGTGGTTGAACCTTGGCATAGGCTTCGGGAGATAGTGGGTTCGATCCCAACGGCCGACCATCCTGCTGCGTTTTTTCTTCAGCCACACCATGCAAATGTCGGGATGGCACGCTTAACATAGGCCCTGGCCGACACCTTCCCATTCCCCTCCCCTGAGCCTTGGATGCCTAAAGGCCATAAATAAAATTCAAAGTGTATAATAGCATTGGGTTAACTATAGTAGTGACGCACCAATTTTTAGAAAATTACAGGAGGAATTGAGATAATTGTGTGATGTTTGAGACTATTAGGGAGGTAAATATTGATGCTGGTAACATTTGAAGTGAATAATGATATAGTTTTAGTGTGTTTTGAACATGTTTTAGGACGCACTGCATGTTGTGGCGGAAGGAAATATTTTGCGTAGAGTTACAGTTGTTGTCATGTGGAAGGCGGTAAAGCAGTGTTGAAATGGCGTGTTTTTGTGATGATTATGACATTTCATGCGTTATTGTTATTGAATCGTATGGAAATGACGACGGAAAGTGCATTTTGAAGGTTATTGAGCAAAGTATTTATGTAAGGAAAGGAAAAGGCCCCGAAACAATCGTACACGACTTTCTAATGGAAATTGGGAGAGTTAACACGCCTGTGTGCTGATGGTAAGTGTGAATATGTGTCAAAACATATTTTGTAAAGATACATGACCGCACCTAACTTTACCTAACCTCCACGTTCATATGTTCAGTAATTTAAGATAATTTACGAAAAAGGAAATCGATTTTGGTTTGGTTTTAGTGATTTTAAAATTGGTGCGTCACTACTATAGTAATGCCATAGCATTTAGTTTCAATCTAATAATCATAATAATAATATTAATCATTATATTGACTTCGTGAAATTAAGATGAGTAATGAAAATTATTCACATTCCTAAAATTGCTGGTTAACTAACAATTTAAAGAAAAAAAATATCTCAATGCGTACAGTTGACTTGATAAATCAGTAAGGTAACAAAATTTCATTTCAATTAAGTTGATTTTTTTAATTAGTCGCTCATTACTGATATATTGCAGTCTAATTTTGTTTTTTTAAAATTATACAAAATAGTTTTAAATACGTAACTTATGTACCAGTTTTGATTTACATGTACCATGGTTCATAGTGAAATTATGTCAGGGTAAAAGTACTTTCTTACCCTGTAACTTAATTCGGAAATAGGCTACTGCCTATGTCGCCTTAAGAGACCCATTACAGGTAACAAATATTACGAGGTATTAACATTGCAAATTGATTTTGTATGTATTAAATGCAGAAAACATTCTGAAACTTTTAAGTGGGGGTTCTACATCACTGAATCACATACCTTTATACAATGGGAAAATAAGTTATATGTAATTACCTTTGATTTGTGACTAAAGGTTAGGTCATGTTAATAAGCTAAATAAACTAGAAATGTCATTTTTCTAACGCTAGTATTTTGAATTTACCCCGAGGGGGCAGTGTTCTAGAACCTTGCCTCGTAACGCATTACAAAATTATGAAACGATGTATTATTACGAATAACACAGCAAATTACTGCAATAACTTACATTACCTCCATGAACCTATAGTGTTAACTCACCTTGCAATAAACCTGATCTTGTGAACGAACACAACGAGTTTCTTGATAACATAACCATCCCCGGCAAAACATGTGTACACATCACTGCCATTTTTTGTTAAAAGCAAGGACTCCACCGGCAAACACACACACCACAGGTTTTTCGGACTGGACAGGGTATGGCACTATTCTTCTTCTTCTTCTTCTAAAGGGCAAGCCGGTAAAGACGCTCATGGTTGTCCTTTTTCATCTTTCGCCTCATCCACACTATTAATTGCATACCACAATTGGCTGGGTCGCCGGAATAAGTGCGAAAGGAAGTAGCGCGAAAGGAACAAGCGCGAAACAGAACTAGAGCGACAGGAACAAACGCGAAACGGAACTAGAGCGAAAGGAACAAGCGCGAAACGGAATTAGAGCGACAGGAACAAGCGCGAAACGGAACTAGAGCGACAGGAATAAGCGCGAAACGGAATTAGAGCGATAGGAACAAGCGCGAAAGGAACTAAAACGAATGTTTCGCTCTTATTCCGTTTCGCGCTTATTCCGATTCGCGCTTGTTCCGCGACCCCAATTGGCCATCCTTGTCCAAGCAATGTCCTAAATACGTCCTTTTGTCTTTCTGATCTGAAGTATTGTTCATTTTCACCTGTTTGCAATGCGTCTCCTTGTCTTCTTTGTGCCTACATTTCCAATGCCTCTAGTTTTTCACTCCTTTTTCACTCGGTCACTGATCACATCACACACCTAAAGTTTCCTAAGCGAGTTATCTCTTCTTAATTATAACTGTTGGATTCATTAGCCTCCAGACTAATTCGTTCTTCAATTTTAAATTAGTTTTAAAACGTTCAAACCAGTGGAGACTACTATACGTGAACCGCTTTCAAAGTATTATTTAAAGTTCAATGGAAGTGGGTTTTCCCGCCTTTTTCGTTTTACGTCAATTATTCAAAATTCATTGCAGTTGCAGGTAAACAAAACTTAACTTTCACAGACCTACGCTCGTTTCGTCGTTCAATAATGAGTTCAATTAGCCTTAATGTCCCAAACGCGTCTGACACAGTCCTGAGGTTACTAGTAGCATTTCTTTAAAACTAATTGTACCTATCATTAAAGCACGAAACAAACTTTGGTCTGTGAAAGTAAAATTTTGTTTATCTGCACTGAATTTTGAATAATCGACGTAAAACGAAAAAAGCGGGAAAACCCACTTGGATTGAGCCTTAAGCATAGCTTATTTTGTAGTCATCATCTTTGATCTTTTTACCAATTATCGTTAAGAATTCACGAAGTGTTCATAAATTTTAAGAGCTTTGAACTTTTCGGTATCTACAGATTCGTAGCGGATTTTTGAAATTGTTGGTTTATTGAAAAACTGATTTTTTTTTTATTTTTTATTTTTTACAATTTGTATTGATATGCTTTGTTGATGATTGTAATGCTCTAGATGATCTCTTGAGTTTCTGCAATAAAATTATTATTATTATTATTATGAATTGTCTTGCACAACGCACAAGTAAACTTGTTCTGAGAAGAATTTTGAAAATGGACATATTTCACCGTCACAGCAGTCAGCTCCAACAATCAAGAAAGGAACAATCCGGTTGGAAAGTGAAAAATGGCGTTAGTATTACGGAAGTGTAGTTTATATCGGACGCTATATTGGAAATGGGAACGTCATTTGGCCAGAACTACAAATTTCAGATATAAAGGTACATATTTAGACAACTCATAAAATTTTATATCAAGAATTGGGTGTCGTTCTTTTATTAAAAAAAAAATCCCGGTTCGGATAGCAAGTACAAGGTTCTATTCGTAATGCATGCAAGTGCAGGATATATCAATAGACGGCTGGCCTTTACATACTCTCCCAGTTCATAAATTACGGGTGTGGCTGTGAAATAACTTTAAAATTACAGGATAAACATGATGTTTGCGGTAATGAAACGCTAAGTAAAGTTTTGAGTCATGGAAGTTCAAAACTAACATATGAGAGGGAAAATTATGAAAGGATTATTTCGCTACTTCCGCATTGAGGCGGGCACTTGGAGTGAGTATTAAACATTATATCTATGCATTGCATGAAGAAAAATACCTTCCTAAGTAACAAACTCGTCTTCACCTACTCGACATTATTTCCGTGATTTTTGGAAACATATGTAACATTCATAATACGAAGTGACGCGCCTGTATTCTTCATGTTGCATGTATAGATCAATTCTGGTATGTATTTAGCGAAATAATAATAACACGGCTTTTCGTAACACATTTTTGAATTGCTAATTGTCGCTAGGTGTTTATAGGGCTGCAGTTCCGTAGTTGGTGGAACATCCGAGTTTTATTTTGCATTGTTTATTTGTTTCCGGTTAAAAGCACTTCTATAAACATCTAGCGGCAACCAACAATCCAAAAAGTATTTAAGAAAATCCATATTTTATTATTATTTAGTTAAATACGCACTTTAGTTGATAAGATGGCGCCATGTAGAGGAATACTAATTGTGACACTTCGTGTTAGGAACGACACATTTTGCCACAAAAACACGAACGCGGGACCCCACGAAAGGGGGGGTAGTTAAAGTCAGGTTACTTGTTTTTTTGTTTTTTCTTTATATACGCGATGCACATTATTCTCATGCACCCTTCGGCCCAAGTCACTGGAATATAGTTCCTACCTCACATCAATAGTTATCGCTAGCAAACACAATTACGTCTCGCTTTCACTTCCTTTTACGCTAATGTTATGCTTCTGAGTCACACAAATAGGGGCCTATCTCATTCCTAATGTCAGTTATTTTCAACGCAATAAATGGTATAAAGCGTACATATGTAACAATAACTAGCTGGCAGAAGGTGTACCATAGCCCAACAATACTTCCGCAATGTACCGTCACCCTAAGGTAAGAAGGCTAGCAATAGATTTTATATAATCTGTCAGATAAAGTGTTGTTTAGATCAATTACTTACCACACATTCCCTTACAAATAATTTACACAAGCATTTCTGTAAACATCTAACATTTCAAACCGTGAACAAAAGCCATTTGTCAGCATTATTGCGTTAAATTGTCACTCGAGTTGATTAACAGATACAAACATGGCGGCATGCGGAGAAATATCAATGACGTCACTTCGTGTTATGAATGACACTTCATAAGTCTCGGACACAATGTCTAGTTAGCGAAGAGTTAGTTAGTTAGAGTCAGTTTTTTTCATTGTACGCAATGCACGATAAACGGTCACTCCATGTGCTCGCCCACAGCGCGCAAGAAGCTTTATAGTTCAACGTACAATTCTCTGTTTCACACTTCCACGCACGTTGGAAATATTAAATTTTTTATTTAAATTTTACATCTTTTTTCTTACCTAAACAGCACTTAACTTAAGCCGTTAGGTAACGTTGATTCAGCCTCGTTTTTTGAGAAAGACTTAAAGGATGAGATGACCGGAGATTCGAGGAGGCTACATAATGAAGAACTATGATTCTTTTAAGAGTGATGAAATTACGACGACTAATATGAGAATGCCATGTTGCTCGGAAGGAAGAAAAACGAGATAAACTTTAGATGTGGTCTGTCAGCCATTTTTAGTCCACCATACCAAATTCACAAATGTTTTTTTTTTTTTTTCTGACAAATCCACGCACTCATACGAATTAATGCGGAAGAAGGGAGGGCTGGTTAGTTAAAGATAAGATAAAATGAATTGCATGGTTTGTAACAACTAGTTATGGTTAGTTCAAGATTGGTTAGGTTATTTTTCATAAGTGTATATAACAACGTGATGATTCTGCTAACAACATAATGTCACATACGCCATGCGGTGGATGACTACTAGTGGATACACCATGATCGCAATTGAAACACCGCCCTTGCGTAATAATGTAGTACCGTGCACTTCTACTCAATTTCACTAACTAATTTTAGATCATTTCTTCTGTAATTTTTACAGAATTGACTGACATCTAAAGTTAATCTGAAGAACGAATGTTATATTCCGTCGTTGTTGGAAAACCGGAGGGTAAGAGAGCGTTGAGAAGACCAATACGTCGTTATGATTACAACCTTAGCAGAGATCTTCGAGAGGTATTTTTCTAGATGTTCGTGATGACATCTAGCTTATTCTTATCCATGATAGAATTCAATGGGCAAGAACGTTTCTGTACTGCAGCGATGAACTTGTTAGTTCCAAAAGTCGTAGAGATAGGTTCATAAAAAATAATGAGTGCAATTTCTTAGCTGGATAAGTTGCACAATGTGGTGATACCTTATATAAAATACAGACCTAAAATAAGCGCTCTATAAGTTACTCTTGGCTCGGTGTTCCCACATTGTTAACTTCAAACTGAAAAATTCTGTCGACCATTTTCTAAGAATCTGAGGTGTGCAGTGTGCGGTGCCTGAATAGCATTCGTAGACTATTATCATAAATATTACACCAGGGAATCTCAGTGATCATCTAAGTCAAGCTAATTAGGTTAGGTCAGTTTTTGGAACTGAATAAATTGGATGAGAAGTTGCCCAAGTAGTAGACTGCTTTTAGTAATAATGTGTTCAGTGTTACATGTGATGGAAGAATAAAAATAAATGAGGATATAAAACCTTGTATGGAGATTAGGTAAAGTTTGTTAGTGTGCGTTAGAAATAGCAATACAAACGCTCTTTACAGAGTCAATTTTATTTATCCCCAGTTGGACCTATATACACATTAAAAGGCAAAGGATGTGCTAGTCATCTGCTCTTCTACCAGGATTATATTACTGGCGTGTCTGTTGGTACATTGTTCGTGTTAACTGTAAATATTACTGTTTTTATGTGCATAATAGAAGATTAGTGCATGACTTCGTGCGTTGTATACTTGTAGCAGTTACTGTTCTAGTCATTAATACTAGATAGTTTTGGTACAGAACAGCATAGAGCCCCTGTAATTGATATGCATAGAATTAACCGCCAATTGACCCACCAGCATGCACTACTTTCCAGTGCGCGGCCTTGGGTCATGTATGTATTTCACCAAATGCATTTCCTAACGGTTCTCTCTGGATGTGCCTCCTGCCCTGGTTTAGGTTCCTAGTCTTGAATCTTGAATTTATGGCTTTTTGGTATCTGGTATTGGGATATCAAAGATCCATTTTTCATTCACAATGAGTCGCTTCTGGACCTGTTCCATTGTCAGATTGTAGAGTGCTGTTTTAGGGTGACCGGACGCAAAATTCTTGTCATTAAAGTGGTGAGCTGTGCTGTACTGTGAAGTTTCTGCTAGTGGTCGAAGAACGACCTGACCTCGGCTGGTGCCGTCAGATCAAAAATGCTGCGACAAATTTCCTTGCAACACCAAACTTCCTCTGGTTGCAGCAGTAGCACTAACAAGGGAAATGTTCCGGTTCGAACAGGAATTTTTTTTTATATATATAGGACTTCGTATATATATTCGTACCCCAATGCTGATAATGTCTGGAAAGTAATTCGACCGTGTGAGGCCACGTTTGTCCGTTAGAAGACGTTAAAGAGTTTGGAGCAAGGAAAAGACAGCCCGGGATGCCGCTGTATCGGCTCCCTCAATTTCGGTTCTAAAAACTATTTATTACTTAAAATATATATAGACGAACATACTTGGAAGTGCTGACAAAAGCTGCAAAGCCACTTGACCGTGTAACGGATAGTTTGACAGATAAATTCGCAAATGCAAGTGAGGATACAAAGTGAGTAAAAGAGGAGGGGAATCACAATAGGCACACAGGACAACCTTCAAAAGCACATTCCATAGGCTTGATGTCAAATGCCGCTTCAATTACACTTTTGAAATTACATTTGACATCGCTCCCATACTGTGTGCTTTTGAGGCTTGCCTTTTTTCTGAGAACTGCCTTGGCACGTGTTCATCGGATCTATGTTACCGGAGTACATAACGCGTCTGTCTTAGCCTTCAAAATAAACGGGCTGCAATTGATTTTCATACTTATACTTAGTGTTTTACGTGCATGTATTGTTTACTTGCTTTTCTGGTAATAGTATTACTTCCTTTATTCGAATGTTCTGTTTTCAGCTACGAATAAATTAGGTAAGTTTTGGTAACTAGCTGCTAACGTACAAAATCTTTTTTTTTTAAGCTTAATTTAAATAACTGAATTTCTTTAATATTACGTAGTTTTTGTCTGCAATGATGAGGAAAAAGATAATAAAACCATTACGTTTTCTTCCACAGGGAGAAGATCTTTCTTATCTGAAGCATATAAATGCCAAGAAGCATGGAATAAGCGATTAGAGAATCCCATTCTTCAGAAGATAAACTTAGGTTTGTATTGTAAAATATAGTAAACACAGAACTCTTTATTTTACAGGTCGGTGTAACAATTACGTTGCATGTAGCTGAGCTGTGTATATTTAATAAAATTCACATTAATAATTCTGAATAACATACTTAATTCACGCTAACTTCGCACCCGAATTTTGTACAAAGCGAACTTTTTCTGGAGTTCTGTATACAGGGTGTCCGCGAAATAATTGTTCAAACTTCGAGAGGTGATTGATTATTTACATCCAAACAAGAAAGCAGTTCCTTTGAAGAGATTCCGAAAACTTATTATTTTCGGAGCTACAGGCGCTCAAATTTACGGCGACATCGTCACCAATGACGTTATATCTCCACAAGTAATGGCGTTAGCGCTGTCGGCTTAGCAAATCACACTCGAAGTAGTATCCGATACATCTATTTAAGCAATGTTTTTTTGATTGAAGATGTGCCGCATAGACAGTTTTCGCAACATAAGAATCACATTATCAAGGAATTAAATTATATAATAGAGTAAGCATGGAAATTCTCTCTAAGCTGTGTTCGCCAATTATAAACATAACTTAAATATATGTATTGGGTACTAGTTCGAGTGTAATTTGTTAATCCGACAACGCTTAAGCCATTAACTTGTCGAGATATGACGTCATTTGTGACAATGCCATTGTAACTTTGAGCGCCTGAGCAATTGCTCACCCTAACTTAGGTTTTCCCTGGTTTCCTTTGATCGCACTAGGCAAATTCTGGGATGGTACCTTGAATAAGGCCGCCAGGTCTGATTTCTTTCCAAATCCTTCCCTTTGCTGTTGCTGTGATGTCTCCAATGTAAAATAGCCTCTAAGTTGTTTTGGAGTTCAATAAATAAATTAATAAGATAAAGTACTGCTTAAAAGCAGAAAGCCTACTTGTTCAACAGTGCTTGAAACTAAATTGTGAGACTTCTTATAATCCTTTCCTTAGTTTGCTAATCCGAACAAAAGTCATTACATATTATTGTTTATTTATTTACATTTCTCGATCTTGATACCTACCTGTTTCATCAGGTCAACTCATTGTTTTAACATATGTAGACATGAACAATCTGTTATTGAGGACCTGACCTCAACTCGAATAAATCTTGTAGTTTTGCTGCTGCCTACCAAGCCGTGATGACGGGTCAGTACAGGTAATCCCTTTTTTAATGAGGTGCAAAATTCTCTCTCTGCTTCTGTTCTTATAGTCGTAAAGTGTTGGCTCCGCATTCGGAAGGTTCTAGGTTGAACCCAGTGGTGGGCATCTGGGCAGTGGCGGTTCGTGACCAAAATAATAGGTGAAGTACTATTAAAACCTTCATTCATCAACGCATTCCTACAATCCTTGCTCATCAATATTTATCGTGGCTTTTCGGGCTTACCGATAAAGGCACTATTGCATCTAAGATGTTGACTAGCTTCCTACATGAGGCCCAAATAATACATATTAATGTCAAATTATTTAATTCATATCAAAACAACAAGTGAAGTGGCACTTCAGTACCTTCACCTGACGAGCCGCCACTGCATCTGTGTGGATTTTCCTCAGTCACATAGGATAATGCTGGAATGATACCTTCAAAATAGGTTCTTTTTGACACCTAACGATCTAAACCAAAGAGCCTAAGGGTTATAAACAAATAAAGAGTGAACTCGCTGTGAGTTAATAGGGGAGACAATTTCATTTCAGTAGTAGAATTCAGAAGGCCGAGCGTGGAATGGGAGGAGGTTCAAATAGAATTGGCACTGAAATGAAGAGGGGTTAATAAAGGAGAAGCAGTGATACTATCCCATCGAAATATTACTGATTATGGTATTCTTTTTAAATTAATAACTTCCCTTTATAAACTTACTTCAAGTGCAATCTGTATTTTTTCTTATCTTTGGATCGGTCAAGCTTCTTAGTAAACGCAGTATTTAGTTAGGTTTTTTTGTTTTTTTTTAACTTCCATGTACAATATCCGCCTCGATGCTTTTCAATAAGAATTCATTTAGCTATGTGGTCATAGGACGATCACGGATTAATGGGATCGTAGAACAAAGTACAAGTTAATATACTGTAATGTGAGAGGTTTTTTTTTTTTTCAGAATAATTTTAACGTACTTCTTTTTCCCTCTTCCAGATGAAATGTTTTATGAAATGGAGCGACGAATAAATGAGACGAAAAGACCGAGTGTAGTTGATGTAGATTTGGTGAGCAGATTTTAACTGTTTCTTTTTCAAGGTCAGATAGTTTAGATGTATTCCTGTAGTTTGTGATGCTTTTAACCCGAACGTATGTACTTACTAGGAAAGTCTGAAAATGAAATTTTGAGTAACGTTCTGTTCAAAATCATTGGAACATGTCAGCTTCGAAAGAACTATTTTTGGATAAAGTGGTTTACCTCACATCTAACACGTACCGAAAATTTACACTATTTAGTTCGTACTTCTGTGCTCAGTAAGGTGATAATCCATTACAGTTCACATTTTGTAATATAGTTTTTAAAATTATACCACGATATACAAACCTGAAGACACGGATCACAGAAATTGAAGGAATTTCAGATAAAATCGCACGAGTAATAATAAAGGTAAACAAGAGATACTGTATGGAAGTTATACAAGTATATGCTCAAGTTTTATCGATTAACAGGGAAATTCTTCAAGACGTGTCTGTTCTGAACAGTTTCAAAATCTCAAGTGATCATAGGATGGAAAGATGTAAGCTGAAACTGAATACTAGACTCGAAAGACAGAAGCTTATCGGAGGAAAATCACCACTTTTAGCTAGGGAAACACAGAGAGACGTTTGAGATAGAACTAAGCAACAGATTCAATTCCGTGGAAGAGTTAGAAGATAAAGAAGACATCAATAGCAGAAATAAAATGCTGACTGAGATACTAAGAGAGACAGCCAAGCATATTGCAGGCATCAAAAAGAAAAAAAGAGAGCAAAATCTCAGAAGAAACTCTTGATGAAGAAAATAAGGGAAATGAAAGGCGAGAAAAATTACATAAAGAGAATTGAATACATAAAACTAAATAAAACTGTAAGGAAGAAAATATGTATGTACGAAGATACAACGAGCATCCTGTTAGAAAAACAATCGACGAAAACAAAGAGCATCAAGAAAACAAAACAGTAGCTTATGGTAGGGGAAAAAACAAATAATTGCAGTTAAGAGACCAGACGGGACCGTGACACGAAATAAGGAAGAAATTATAAAATTATTTGAAAATTTGTACAGAGAATTGTATTACTCCGAAGAAGAACTAGGAAAAGAAAATTCAGAAGAAAATGATGTAGAAGTTTCAGACGTAATGAAAGAAGAAATGTATAAAGTACTTCGAGGGATGAAGAACGGAAAATCGACAGGATAAGATGGACTCACAGCAGAGATGTTTAAATGGGGACGTGAAAAGATGAAAGAGAAACTTGTTAAATCATTCTCGATGTTCCTGAGGAAGAGAGATATACAGTCAAGTTGGAATAATGCTGTTATAATTTTGTTGTACAAGAAAGTGGAC
>JAGDQP010051275.1:0-14051 GCA_022664845.1 Lepisma saccharinum | reverse complement strand
CTGCTGTCACTGAGAGTTTCACAAGTCGCTTCTCCCTCACGAGATTAAAAAGAGTGACAGCATGGATTCGGAGGTTTATTGACAATTGCCGAACTACGGAAAACGTCAGGGTCCACTGACAGCGGAAGAAATGGACGACGCGCTGCTGTGCCTAATAAAGAGCTCGCAAGATGAATCATTCCCAGAAGAGATACAATGCTTAGTGAATCACAAACCTCTCCTCTCCCGCAGTCGTTTGCTGTGTTTAACCCCGTTTGTAGACAGCCGGGGAATTATCAGGTTGGGCGGCAGGCTCCAGAATGCAAACATAACGGTCAACCAAAAGCATCCCATGTTGTTGCCAAAATAACACAAGCTCACGGAGCTTATTATTGACTACGAACATAAAAACACGTTCCCTGGGGGCCCCCAGGTAGTGTTAGCTGCAATACGCCAAAGATTCTGGATCATGGGGGCAAGAAATGTGGTGAGAAGCTTCATTTGGAAGTGTGTCAAGTGTAGACGTTTCTCTGGTCAATCAGAAACGCAACGTATGGGCTCTCTTCCTGCTGCCAGAGTGAACCCCGGTCGCTGTTTTCTTTCCGTAGGAGTCGACTATACTGGGCCGGTAATTTGAAACATAATCAGGGGCGTAGCGAAATTCGCTATAAATAACACATTTCCTTGTTTATATGCCTTTCTACCAAGGCCATCCACTTGGAACTTGTGTCAGACGCTAGTGCAAACGCATTCGTAGCAGCTTTGAAGCGTTTTGTAGCCCGCCGAAGACGGCCTCGATATGTGTATTCCAACTGTGGCAGAAACTTTGTCGTCGCGAATAAAGAGCTTCAGGCTTTATTAATTGCTAGTGCTCATTGCCATTGCAACAAAAAGACATCTTCCTACTCGAACGAGCAAGCGATAACCTGGAAGTTTACTCCCCCTTTCTCTCCTCATATGGGAGGCATTTGGGAAAGAAACATTCGTAGTGTCAAGCATCATCTCAAGCGTATTGTGGGAAATTCCATTCTAAACTTTGAAGAAATGTGTACTCTTATCCCCCAGATAGAGGCTATTTTGAACTCACGTCCTCTCACGCATCCGTCTAGTGACCCCAACGATTTAGCTGCTTTAACAAACGCTCATTTCCTGATTAGTGAGCCTTTGCTTTATCTCCCAGATCGAAACTTTTCATCTCCTGACATACCGGTTCTCAGGAGATGGCAACTTGTGCAAACATTAGTGCATTGCTTCTGACGCCCATGGGCTAGTGAATACCTGTCTGACCTTCAACAGAAATCAAAGTGGTTAATTCAACATAACAACCTCAAAATTGATGATTTAGTGTTGATAATAGAGTGGCCCCTCCCCCACAGCAGTGGAAATTGGGGCGTGTTAAGGAAGTACATTCCGGAAGTGATGGGCTCGTGAGAGCTGTCACGGTAAGGACTGCCTCCGGCGAGCTGAAGCGTCCAATTGTAAAGTTGTGTTTAATGCCATGTGGCGCAGAAAGTGAGAAGTAATTATTGTAACTAATCTAGTATTAAGTGATCGAAACTCAGTGTTGTACAGTTTCCATTTTGATATGTGATTTCATATTGTGCTATGTTTTGATTGTTGAAATTAGATATTTCAAGGTGTGGGGTATGTTTGGGCCTCTCTGCCAAGTTCTTTTTTATTTTTTCTACCTTTTAACGGGCTTGTTTTCAAATGTTGCTTGTTCCAGCCACAAGCTTTGCTTTTTCCTGTAAATAACGGTACCCTCTTAGAGGGGTGAGAGCTGAGGATGGGGAGGCTAGCCCCGTGCTCAACGAGTGTTAACTTGGTGTTTGACGAGCGCGTCTCGTGTGTGAGAGTCTCTGTGTTCGTGAGCCTTTACTTAACATATCTTAATATAATTAGCCTAGCTACAGTTTGTGTGCAAATTAGACAGTCATTACATTAAAGCTTTATTATAGTTAAATCTTGTGAACATTTATTTATTCGCGTAAAACGAAATACCTTCGTTGGGGAAAGCGCGAACAGTGGTATTATGAATGTGTAAAATCAGACAGGTAATTTGATTTCCAAACAGAATTAATAGAATATTGTCAACAAGATACGCGTATATTGGCCGCAGCTGTTGTGAAATCTTCAAATCTCACTGAAGAAAAAACAAACGCAATTCAAGGTTTCATTAGGACTAGCACTATCGCAAGCCTCGCGATTTTAGATTTCAGATGCATGTACCTGTCTGAGGCCTGAAAAGCAAAGAGCATTACAATGGTTGAAATATGTAGCCGATAAACACAATGTCAAAAATTCAACATTCTGCCAATGGTGGCGAAAAAAATTTGGTAAGCACAAGGTCGATGGTTTTAATAAAAACAATTTACGAATTTAATGGTTGCTACTGACATGTACACGAGCGCTATTCTGGCCTCAGGCATTTAATCTTTGACGGTGGCGAGACTTTTGAACATCGGGGTGAAATGTTAAGAACGAAGAAAAAATAGCTTGAACGTATCGGGTTCAAAGTAGAAGATATTTGGGAATATGACTTTGACACAAAAGAGAAGGAAGGTCAGGATGTCCAAAACTTTAAAAAAAAACAAGTGCCAAGATCTCCCCGAAGGATTAATTCCAAAACTTGCATTCAAGGGAGGAAGAGTATAATGCTTCAGAAGTCTATATAAAAGTACGGACAATGAGTAGCTGGAATATGCTGACGTTACTTTCTTGTGCCCCTGGGTAATGAGAAAGAAAATACCAATAACCATGCGGAAAATCTACAAGGAAAATTTCCCCGATGCGGCAGTGGTAAATGGCCTAATTCATTGCACTATCATTCCACCAAAAGACTTTAAAATACCTGTCTTGCCTTTTACTACAAAAAACGTCTCATGTTCGGATTTTGTCGGACATGTATGGAACAACAGCATACAGGAGACTGCCAGCATAGAAAAGAGGAACGTTGGATAACGGGAACGAAATAAAAAAGGCTATAACACTGGGATATGAAATTTAAAAAAATATATGAAATCTGGGAATTTGAGTTAAAGACAGGACTTTTCAAAGATTATGTAGGCTCATTCCTAACAATGAAACAAGAATCCAATGGGTTGCCAGAAGAAAATATGAGCGAAGAGGCAAGAAGAGAATATATCTTCAATTATGAAAAGAACGAAGAAATTAAATTAGAGCACGAGAACATCTCGAAAAAAAATTAAGATTCATTTCAAAAACCTTAAATTCGCTTTTTGGAAAATGGGGACAAAGAACTGATCTTCCACAAAGTAAAATTGTCGACGACCCGGAAGCATTCCTGACACTATTGGTCTCGCCACAATTTGAAGTACAGTCGGTCGTGCCAGTAAGCAAAGAAAATTTATTTGTTACATACAAGGACGTAGAAAATAAAAATAAACCATTAAAATTTTCAAATGTGGGTTTAGCAGCGTTTATAAGTTTTCGTTTACGTTTGTACGAATAATTTGAAACTGTAGGTTATGACAGATTATTTTATTGTGATACGGATTCCATAATTTTTGTGCAGAAATCATCAGAAACGGCATCAGAAGGCGTTTTATTTAGGGTCTTCCTATAGGGTCTTATTCAGGTGAATTGACGAGGGAAGTACGAAGTGGTTGGATTATGATTATGTTCATTGGACTTGGGTCGAAAAATTATGCTTATCGGATTCAAAAGTTAGTTACAGGGCAAATAAAAAAGGTTCTGAAAATTAGAGGGATAAAGTTAAATTATAGAACGCAGCAGAAAATTAACTTCGATTCATTTTATGATTTGGTTACTGGAAAGACAAAAACTGTTATTTTCAATGACAACAATATCTGTAGGAAGCCAGGTTTTGTCATCGTTTCCAGGGAAGAACACAAAACGCACCAAGTAACAAAAAATAAGCGGAGACTAATCAACCAGTTCATAACCACAACCGATTACTGAACGCTGCCGTATAGGTATAGTAAAGTTTAGTGTTTACAAATATTTGTGTGTTTGTAAAACAAGTGTATCTTAGTTTTGTAAGGATTGTATATGTAAGTAGTTTTGTATACTCAGTTAGTTTTAGTATATTAGATGATATTTCTATTGCAATCATTCATTTTATGTCAAGTTACTCAAGTTACAACATCCATTTACCATGCTCATTAGTGGTCCAAGCAGATCTGGTAAAAACAAATCTTGTAAACAAGATGTTAGCATATACAAAGATCAAATGTTTTCTTAAAGTTTAATGAAATTTTTTGATACCCAAGTTGACAGTTTCAATGTAAAATTTCATCATAGCATTCCGTATGACAAATTTCGAAAACCCAACTCTATTAATTCTGGATGATTTAATGAATGAAACTAATTCCGATATTTCCAGTCGTTTTACGAAGTTTGCCCACCATAAAAGTTTATCCGTTATTTTCATCATGCAAAATTTGTTCCCTAAAGGTAAACATTCTCAAGATATCTCATTAAATGCCCATTATACTTTATGTTTTAAAACTCCTCGCGATAAATTGCAAATTCAGTATCTAACTCGACAAATGATGCCTCGTCATAGCAAAGCTGTAGTAGAAGTTCTTGAAAAAGCCACTTTGAAACCTAACAGTTACGTATTATTTGATTTCACGCAGCAGACTCATGATGCCTTGCGTATATGTTCGAATATTTTACCGAATTAAAACTATGCAAGTGTATGCGAATGTTAAAGACATGAACACGCCAATATTCATCAGTCGTTAACAAGGTGTCAAGCATAAAACATCATTTTAAGGAGCTCCGTGCCCTCTGCAAATGCAAGGGCGAAAACATAAATTATTATTCCAAAACGCACCAGAGAATCTTATACATACCGTGGCTCAAGTTGGTAAAAAATATGATAAAAGGCAATATGCATCTATCTCCTCGTCAGAAGCAAAGGTTACGTCGTCACAAAAAGACGTTACGTGCTTTGTCTCTTACTCGTTCGTCTTGAAAAGCTAAACGAAAACTGTTAATGTTAAAGGGTTGCGCCTTGTTACCATTATTACTAGGTCCCATTCTTATCTCTGTAACAGGCGGAATATTCAGTCAATAAAATGTCACAATTTGAAAAAATAAATCTCGTTCCCGAACAACCATCAGCACAAATGGTTTCAGCCATAACATTAAGTAAATCCCATCAGGTAAGATTGGATGACGAAAGGCAAGGTCTTTTAAATCGTAATGACCTTAACATACAACAAAAATTGAAAACACGTCAGCAAGCATTACACAGACACCTACAGCATACCCCTCAAGCAAATAAACCTATAGCATTACCATTAGTGGAATGGGACTCGACACCATCGGTATCAGCTAATCCCCTGTTTCAATTAATTCTTTTTTAAGTTCCAAAAACCCTTAGTATTAAAAATGGAGTATTATTAAATCTCATGCACGCATTGAATCGCATCAGTTGGGATCCAACGGTTGTAGTATCCATTGATAATAACATTCTTCCATGTTCAAACATTATTGATCTAGTCAATGAAGAAGTGAGAAAACGAAAACCTAGAAATCCACCTGGTATTCAAACATTCAAACAATTGCTTCAGGAAAGTAATGTTCCTACAGAACTTATCAATTTTCAGTTTGGTGCTGGTCCTCGTATAAACATACCTAAGAAAAAACATACTTCAAACAAGTTGTCAAAACATACGTCAAAGAAGTCTTCGAGAAAGAAAAAGGGTGTACGAAAATTCTTGAAAAATATATTTGAGAATTACAGGGAATATAAATTTTAAATATGCCATTAAGTAAATTGTGTTATACATATGCAGATCCAGTGTCTCTAGGAAGTATTTTCATATTACGTAAGAAATCAAAATTTTCATCAAAACCAGTTATCATCAAAAATGGTTAGCATCCCAAGATACTCATACTTCACATGCACCAATTCGTAAAAATTTTCCTCGAAAACAATATTATGTAACTTGTCCAAACGAACTTGTCCAAATCGACTTAGCAGATATGTAGAATGTTGCAAAAATATAATGAAGGTTACCGATACATTTTATATCCCATATATGCATTTTCCCGATATGCAACTTGTACTCCAGTAAGGAACAAAACGAGTCCAGTAATTGCAGAAGCCATCACAAAAATTTTCAAATCGATGAAAATAACATTCGTACATTGTCAAACAGATTTAGTAACTGATTTCTACAATAATCATTTAAAACAGGTATTTAAAAAATTTCATGTTAATCACTATAACGTTCATTCAGAAATAAAAGCTGCACTCATAGAACGTTTCATTCGTACTCTTAAAGAAAAAATATATAAATATTTTACTGCTGAAAATACGTACCGATTCATCGACGTATTAAATGATCTTGTACATTACAATCATATCGTACACTCCAGCATCAAAATGGCTCCCATTGATGTGAATAAAAATAACGTTAATCAGGATTGGCAAACCTTATACGGACGCAAAAGCACAACAAGCAGGAGATTATGTTCGTGTTAAAAAATACAAATACATGTTAGAAAATGGTTATTTACCAAAATGGTCTCGTGAAATAATTATTGTTGATCAATGTATGAACAGTAATCCGGTAACTTATAAAATCAAAGATTGGAATCCGAATACAATCAAAGGGATCTTTTACATTCAAGAACTGCAACGTGTTTTCATTAGTTAAAAGAAAACGTACTTGATTGAAAAAGTGTTAAAACGTAAAAAGGGATGGCTGTGTGTGAAGTGGGTAGGGTATGCACCAAGTATGAATAGTTGGGTTCGCCAGAAATCTGTTCAGTCAGCATCATGATGTCTTCAGAACAAGCATGCGAATTTTACAATACCCTCCCTTCCAATGCAAGTACACATGTTCTTGACAATATAACTTTTGACAAGGGAAAGTAAAAGGAGGTGACGTACAATGTAAAATTATTGGTTGTATACTATGATTCTATTACTAATATTAATACCATTACCAATTCCTTTAGACAACTACGCGAAGGCGAACAGAATGATTTACTTTCCAAATTACTTCATGAAGTAGTCATTGAACAAACTAAGGTTGAGGAAATGGAACATTATCAGAATGATCCTGAAATTGATCCTAGGGAAAATGGTGATAAAGGTGATATGGTCTTCAACTTTATTTATAATGCAAGACGTAATTAATTTTATCTGAGGTATCGTCGTCAAGGTAATAAGGAATATGTGATAGGGATGACTCCCGGCTTACAAAACTTTGATGGATCCCCATTTACAAATATTAGCTATACATCATTTTCCATCTGCTGAGGGAAAAGATTATAAAACATTTTCTGGAAAGTTTATTACCAATCTAGAACATACTATTTCTTCTGAAATTAATGTTTATCCCGATCTTGTCAAGGATCATCCTATGATAGGAAAACTCCTTCGTAAAATCAGTGTTCATGAGTACCAGTACGGGAAACTCAAATCTTTTGTATATGATCGACCACACTATGTTAAAGTAGAAAAGAAATATTTCGATACTCTTCATGTAGACTTAAAGAAGAATTCGGTGAAAACTTACCATTTCAGTTTGGGACTTCAAGCATTACACTTCATTTTAAACAAAAAATTATGATTTCAGAAAGTGCAGAGGATAGTTTCTACATTACCCTCGCTTCTAATGCAAGTACTCAAACATATAGTAATAATAAACCATCTCATTCCTTGAATATCTTAAATCATCCTATTCATTTGAATGATCCATCATGTGTGGTAGGTCTCAGTCAAATCCATATTGCTCTAACATGCTATAATGTACTCGATGGACAAAATATCATATGGTTTTATTTACGTGATGGAGAAAAGGTGAAAAATAAGATTACACCAGGATACTATTCCACAATTCCTCAATTACTGGATGAACTTCATAAAATTACACCTACCATACTCTTTGAGCACTTAAACACCATCCAGGTGAAAACATGAAATAATCTCATCCTTGTACCTTTGTCCTATGCTTGCATTACAAGTAGGTTTTGAAATCAACATTTATTTCATCAAAATAAATAACATTTCAATCCTAGTAATCTCCAAGTTCAAGTTGGATCAATATTTTACCCTCCCAATCCATTAACTTCAGATTTCGCAAATCAATTATATACTCCAAGCTATCAGACACTGTTCTCCGGCACTGTTATATTCCACCAAAATACAGGACACACCATTACTTTCAATGATTATCCTGGGGGTTATACTTTTTTCGCATTCATTCTTTCCCCACCAATACTTTGGATGGTAGTACATGGGACGTTGTCAAAGATTCTCCCGTCAATATCAAAATATCGTTTACTCAAGCTCTGGAGGATTCCATCATTTGTATTGTCTATGCGCAATTTGATTCACTTCTTCAAATCGACAAAGACAGAAATGTATATATAGATAATGCGATCTAAAAGTCCATCAAATCCTTTGCCTCTATGTTATGCCAGTATAGTTCAAAGGGGGATGTAATAAACTCATTAGTGTTATTTCCTGTGTGGACGAGGGTGAGGACAGTCCTACACTTTTCGGACTTTCAGCATGGAGATGGAGACCAACAAGAACTTGTTCTCAAGGAGCTGACCATTATCAACTTGTAAAATGGAAACTTCACACCCTGGATTTTGCTGCCACCGTACACGTTCGAAGAACTAACATTAGCATTGAAATTTGGAAATAAATATATCAGCCGTCATTCCTATGGACTATGCTGGGACGACGGAGATGTTCCCTACATGAATCTTAAGAAAGTATTAACCACCTACACCGAAGGCAGTGGGACATCGTACACCTTCGGGAAAACACGGCAGAAACTACTTGAAGAGATCCTGGAAAGAACTGTAATAAACTTACAAGAACTGAGATGTCCAAAGTATAGTGATTTATCTTTTCCTACAAAATCCTGTGTACATCCAATTCATCAGTTCCGGAAGTATCGCTGCGCCTTAAGAGAAGCAAAGTGCAATTTATAAAGTATAGTGACTTGAGTCTGCATATCTTACCTAGAAAACAACCAATTTCCATTACCGAGCCTGATGTGGACTGATGATCTACTGCAGCTTGTTCTCAAATACTGTAAAACTGCCAGTGTAATAACGGGGATCTACGCCGTTGATACCTTACCTGTACAAGTAAAACATCCTGCAGAACTCATCGTGAACCTGAGTTCGTCAACCACTGGAGGATCCCATTGGATAGCCATCTACATTGATGACCATGGTCGAGGATTTTACTTTGATAGCCTCGGCAGAAAACCATTAAAACCAATAATGAAATTCTTACGACGAAATTGTAAATATTTTAAAATGAACAGAATTCAATATCACGATGATCAGACACTCAATTGTGGTTTATTTTGCATTGTATTCATTTATTTTAAAGTCATAAATCGGAATATTTTAAAGTCATTCAATACTAAAAATCTGAAAAAGAATGATCATCTTGTACTTAAACTTGTAAGAAAAATAAAAAATCAGAATCCATCTTGTAAACAGAAAATGTAGTAGAGTAGATTTAGGAAAATAAATATTTTTTCTTGCATAAAAGATGCATTGAGTTTTCATTTCAACAAATAAACAAAATACACCCAAGGTATCTGGTACTATACTATTTATTACATATAGATTTAGTGATATTACAATGCAAAACATTACAATGAAATGATCGAAATAGCTTCGACGACATTCGAATGTTGGAGTTTCAGCCAATACTGAAGTTGGAACGTTGCGTAATGTGCAACCACACGTTTCAATTGGAGTATGGTAAGTACATGCTTTATACTCACATTGAAATTCAGCGCGTTCAAAGCAGTACATCCTTGATCACTTACATCTTTGGCAATATTAAATTGAAATGTCTTCAAAGTACAGTCAACTTTTTCTGTACCTTTACAATAAAATATAGCGTCAGATTTACACATTACATTCATCATTTTACGTAAGTGAGCAACACTATATCCCTTAGATTTATCCCACTTTAGTCCGTGAAAGTTTTGAGTTAACCACTGGATTTCTTTTTGATAACCAAGAGGTTATTCTGTAATTTCACAGAGAAGATTAATAATACAGTGAAATAGCATGCTGGCATCACAAGCCATCAGACAAACTTCTCTAATAATAAATTCATGACTGGATATTTTAAAACCTTCCATATCAATGATGTACTAGTTGGAACAACCATTTATACTTTGATCAGCAGTAGCAAACTGCTGTTCTATGATTGTAGGAATCAACTGAGCTATGAATTCTCAATCTTCCATTAAAGCAATGTATTTATTAAAAAAATTTAATAATTAAATGTCCAGTGCCTGGATGAGAACTCACATACTCATTGAAAATCTCACTTAGATTTCTAGGATGTAACATTATACTCCATGCCGTATCCACCAAGAAATGTTCACGATCACCATCACTCAAATGCCAACTTAGATATTCATGGCTCATCTTGTTCCCTTTGTCAAAAAAACAGCCATTACAAATTAAAGCTTCGTCTTCAGGCAACCATGAAGTAATTGCGCAATGAATACAACGTTCGTCAATCCAGTTTTTCTTACATCCACACTTGCGCTCTTCCAAGATTTCAACAACGTCTTGCAAGTCACCTGCGAGAGTCTCAAGAGTAGGACTACGGGCAACAGGAGTTTCAGACGCCGCCAACAACCTCAGCTGCACTCTCGGCTTTCCGTATATACTTCTCGGCAACTGAGATCTTCTCCAACGTTCTTGACACTGTCATGGCTAACAACAGACTATCTCATTATTAATTACTTCACATCTCAATAGCGATGCTCGTTAAACTTATACCCCCTCTGACAACTGTCATAATTTATTGCCTTTCACACAATAGTCCCATTGTAGATTAAAAACATCGTAGAGTCAAACATTAGGGGGACGGACAGGTGAAAATAACTGCCGTAAGATAATCAATAGGTAGATAATGATCTGCCTCTACTCACAAACAAACGTAGAATATATAATGAATATTGCGAACAAGATGAAGTGGAGATTGGCCGGTCACATAACTAGACAAACAGATGGAAATGGACAGCAAATGTACTACATGGGATTCCCAGAGAAAAGAAACGGCCGAGAGGACGTCCAAATGAAGGTGGATTGATGAAACCAAGTGTTCTTCAGGAGCTACATTGATGTGCATAGCAGCAGACCGAGATATGTGGAAAGACAAGGACGAGTGGATAGCATTGGATAGAAAACGGTGTTCCAAGGTATTAAGTAATATTCTGTTAACACATCTAAGTGTAGACGTAGATGAAATAATTGGAGATCACCAATGTGGATTTAGAAGCAATAGATCCACGTAGGACCAGATTTTCGCCTTGAGACAAATTTTGGAGAAGAAATGGGACTACAGTGGAACGGTCCACCAGCTATTCATTGATTTTAAGAAAGCATATGATTCTATCAAAAGGGAAAAGTTATACAGTATCCTGATACGATTTGGAATTCCGAAAAAAATGGTTCAACTAGTGAAGATGTGTCTCAGCGACCCCATAAGCAGAGTACGGATAGGTAAATAATATGTCAGAAAGTTTCAAGATTCGCAACGGATTGAAACAAGGCGATGCCTTGTCACCACTACTGTTTAATTAACGGATTGAAACAAGGCGATGCCTTGTCACCACTACTGTTTAATTTTGCTTTAGAATATGCGATTTTAAAAATTAAAGGCGACAAAAAGAGACTATCTTTGAATGGTTTTAATCAATTGTTCGTATACGCCTCTTATGTAGATTTAATATGGGGTGATATAGATGTACTACAAAGCAACACTGGTGTCTTAGTAGAAGCGTGCGATGAGATATTTCTACAGGTAAACATAGACAAAACAAAATATATGATAACAAGCCGAAACACAGGGAATGAATAAAATAAAAACATTAGAATTAGGGGTGAGGTCATAGAGAAAGTAAACAAATTTAAATCCTTGGGAGCATATGTAACAAGCAAAAATAAGGTCACAGAAGAAATAAAAAGTCGCTTACTATCGGGCAGCTCATGTTTTATTCAGTACAAAAACTTCTAACATTCCTATTAATATCAAGGAAATTGATTATTGAAAATATGCAGAACGGTTATTCTGCCGGTAATACTTTACGGTTGGGAAAGTTGGAGTACGACCCTAGCAGATGAACTTGAACTACGTGTGTTTGAAAATATGGTTTTTTGAAAGATATACGGGCCGAAACGGGACTAGATGGCTGGAGAGTGGAGGAGACTGCATAATGAAGAACTCCACGGAGTGTACGATTCACCAGATGTTGTAAAAATAATGAAATCGCGATGACTAAGGTGGGCAGGCCATGTAGCTCGGATGAGGGAACACGAAGATTATATCGTAATGTTCCTTTAGGAACACCCTGTTGTTTGTGGAAATATAGGTAGAGACAAAGATACACGGGGTATGAGTTTTGCCCATCACCAGTTTTATTATAAAATAATATAAGTTCTTTAGATTAATAAAAAGAGTCTTCCGTACCAAAGTATTTATACAGAATGAAAAGTTATAATATAACTTTTCTGGCTTCTTCTTCTTGGGTGTAGGCCTCGTAGAAGAGAGAAGGATTTGGTATAGCACCAGTCCGCAGCAACTGAGTGCAGGAAGGAAGGTACAAGTCCGACAGGAACTGAGTACCGGATTTTGTGTCAGTCCGCAGCAACTGAACACAGGTTCAATTAGGCAGCCCACCTGTCCAACAGCAACAGAGTGAGCAGGATAGGAAACCCTCCAGTCCGACAGCAACTGAGAGAGCGGTTTTAGGAAGCACACCAGTCCGACAGCAACTGAGTGTACAGGTCTTAAGGATAGTACGAGTCCAAGGCAACTGAATACTAGGAAAGAGGAGAGGAGTGATCACCCAGGGAAGTGATCTTTATATTGGTGTGTCGGTCTTTTATACACCTAAAGATGCTCCTCTGCTGACTCCTCCTTCGTATCGTTGGTAGCTCCATCGGTGGCTTCTTGATGAAACTCCATTTGTCGTCTGCGCTATTTACGTTTCCTCTTGATTGTTTGTGTTGTAACACTTGTATCACACACGCAGTACACACTACTATCTTGTTTATATTTTGATTATGAGCGACACGTGCTGAGCACGTGGCGCGGCACTTGGAACGTTACATTCCCCCTCACCCTTTAAATATAGGGACACCGTTATCTGGGGAACTATATTTCTAATTCTTCTGTCGTAGAACGTTCCATCCCCATAATTTACACTATTCACTTATAACACTATATAAAAAAACTATACATCTGTCGGTTATGTCATTACACTGCGTAGTTTTGATGTTTGGATATCAGGTTCTTACTAATCCAAGCAGATTCGGTCTTCAGGACGTCATTATCCTCAGGGTAGTAAGGGGTATCCAATTGTTCAATACTTATAGACAAGATCACTGATTGAAGTCGGTAAACTTGCACTATTCAGTTCCATAATTTGTGGTGAGAACTTTTGTTCATTGTTTGCACTGTTATGAGTGGTAGCACTATAAATGTCTGAAATCATGTCAAGTGATAGACTGTCCGTGGGTTTTGCATGTTTGGTCCTTAAAGTCCTTTGAATTTTAAACCAAGAATAAACAATAATAACTGCTATTACTAAGGCCAGTATGCTAAGGACAACGAGAATTTCCAGTATGGGCATTATTTCTGTAATAGATAATTTAGGCGTTTTGTATTATTTGGCGATTTTCGTAAGCGATAATATGTGCAGTACAAATAGTCTAGCAGCGTATTCACCTGAGTCCGGTGTTTGGCTCCAAGCTTTGCCTTCTCCTCCTCTTGGCCTACATCTTTCGAATGAAAGCTTCCGGGTTGCTGTTGCCTTACGTTTAGGAGCAGACGTCTGTGTACCTCATCGTTGTCCAGCCTGTGGAGCATTCGTGGATCAACGGGGCCTTCACGGTCTCTCCTGTATCAGGAGTGCTGGTAGACACATGCGTCATTCTAGTGTCAATGATGTCATCCTCAGAGCTCTAGTTTCTGCTAATGTACCATCGGTACGAGAACCATCTGGCTGTAGCCGCTCCGACGGTAAGAGACCTGATGGAATGACACTAGTTCCATGGAAAAGAGG
>JAGDQP010051274.1:0-11978 GCA_022664845.1 Lepisma saccharinum | reverse complement strand
ATAGATAGATAGATAGATAGATAGATAGATAGATAGATAGATAGATATGAACACTACCTAGCTGTTGGGCAACATAAGTGAAACAAAAAATTGAAATAAACTATAATACCTCGCTAAGTTGGGCTAAAATATTGATATACAAAAGTATTAAAATACTCCACATGTAAATTTTACTATTCAGTCTCTTGATCGTCGAAGTATTGTCGTTCATATCAAGAACTATTCCGCACTAGACCTGGGATTCTAATCTTCTGACTGCTTGCCGATGGTGTGTTGATATACCTCTGTGGGCACGTTCTCCTTCTGGGTGTTCATCCACAATTGGCGTGTGTCTTTAGTAGGTCTCCAGATGTTGCATCTTTCGGTTGACTGATGGCCGATGACACGTCCGCTTTATGGCTCTATTACCTCCACCACCTTTTCATTAACCAGACCCGAACACAGATAAGGACCAATATACAATTGGAACGTCTTTCTGATCAATCCTTGAGAGACATCACTGTGGGCGTGATTCTTTATGAATACAAGATATCCTACCTTAATCATGCGGTTTGATTTGAGTTCCTCGTTCCCTTTCCTAATCCGTTTGTCATAAGTCTTACCTCGTCTCATTCTACCATGACGAGTTTGTCATCCCATGATTTGTCATCAGCAGTGTTTGGTGCCAGATTCAACTTGTCCAAAATCGGGCTAGTACTTTTAATGTTTAGATGGATATGTGCAAGTGCGACTCGGAGATTTTCTTCTATGCTGTAGCTGAGCCACAAAACAATATATGTAAGATATTTGTACCAATCCCTATGAGATGTTCGACATAACTGCCTCTACAAGCGATTCATTTCACGTTGAGCACGCTCGACCGGGTTAGCCTTGGGGTGTACGGTGTCTTGTAGATTATTTTTAAGCCTCTAGCCTGCATGGCAGTTCGGAACTTTTTTGAAACGAAAGATAACCCGTTATCACATAATATGGAATTCGGTACACCGAGGTGAATGAAATATATGTCAAGACATCGAATGACTGCTTGGGATACTACCGACCTTAAAGAATAGGCTACTAGAAACCGTGAAAGCATGTCCATACATGTACAGACATAGCGATAACATTCGTTTGTATTAGGCATTGGACCGATTAAGTCAACAGCTACTATGTCCCTGGTAGATTTAGGTGTGATAGACATCATTACTTTTGACGGAGGGTGAGGGTCCGCTTTATTCTCCTTACACGTGATGCAGTCCTGGAGGTATCTTCTGATGTCTATCTGCATACGATCCCAAAAATAATTTTCAAAAATCATGCTGTACATCTTTGTGAAACCAAAATTGAATATATCATCGTGATATTCTATTAGCACGTCCTTCATCAGTGCTCGTGGTACCATAATCCTCCATCTATCTGGCTCAGGAAAGGTCCTTTTCATCAATACGCCAAGTTCCAACTTATAATTGGTGAGCACGTTCTTCCTCTAACCCACCTTTCCTGATGTGTCATGTGCGTCTTCCAAGAGACAGATGTATCGGTTCAGTTCTCTATCTTCTCGTTAATGTTTCGTCCAATCCTGTATACAGATTCGAGTCAGCTTCTCAGGAACTAGCTGGAATTGATGTACCATCACCACTTTTCTTTTCCCTTCTGGGTCCCTCCTGGAGATTGCATCTGCAGCTACATTCCTTGGTCCGGGGATATATTGGATATCGATGTCGTATTCTCGAGATTCCATCGATATAGTCTGGCATTCCAGTACTTAATCTTACGAAAGTACATCAATGCTTGATGGTCCGAATGGGCGATAATACGACGGCCTATAAACAAGTCTCTCCACTTTCACCTCGCCTGAACGAGCGCGAGCAACTAAAACTTTGTAATTGTATATTTAGTTTAACATGGCTTCAATGTGCTACTTGTAAACCAAAGGATGTGTTTCTCATTGTCGTACTCCTGAAAAGCTATGGCTGCTGTAGAGATGATCGAGGCGTCAATTATCAGATGGAATGCTTTATCAGGACGTGGATGAGTTAACATCACATTTTGGCACAAATCATTCTTATTCTCTTCGAAACACTGTTCGTGGCCTGCTGTCCATTGCCATTTCTTTCCATTCCGCAATAACTGATACAATGGCACTGTGTTTCGAGCATAATCACTCACGAATTTTGCACACCAGTTAAATAGTCCTAAAAGGCGTTGCAAACTTTTAAGATTCCTGGGGCGAGGTATCTTTCGAATTGTGTCCACGTATCATGCACTCTCGGTTATTCCACTGGGAGTTATCATGAAACCGAGAAATGTCACCTCTGATGCCAAGAACTTACATTTCTTCATGTTCACCGTCATTCCAGCTCTACCTAATCGTTCCACGACCTTGTCTATTAAATTCACATGTTCCAGAACGTTACTACCTGGGATGAAGATATCGTCGATGTATACCACAACTTGCTGCAGCAAATCTTCCCCTAACACTCTCTGGAGGGCATACATCAACGCGGACCAACCGTTTCTGTATCCAAATGGAGCCTCCAAAACCTTAGCATTTGACCTTCAAATGTTAAAGTTACTAAATCTTGACAATCTCTTCAATTAATGGTATTTGTAAGTAGGATTGCACCAGATCGATACAGGATGCATAGCGTATTCCAAACAGGCGACTGAACAAGTTGTCTACTATTTCCACTTTCAGAGGCGTTAATGATGTTTATTTATTCAGAGCAGTAAAGTCAGGACAGGTTCGTATTTCACCAGGTTTCTTTTTGCGAACAGCGACGAGTGGATGAGGATGCTTTGAATCGTGGGAGCGATAACTCTATATTCGAGCCAATTTAAAATATGTTTCCTCACCATTGGTCGATACTGGAGAGGTATGGGATAAGGCTTCTTTACGATCTGTTGATCGGTGTTTACTTCTATGGTATATTCATATACATTGCGCTTTCCAGGGTAATTGGTAAATATGCTGCGATGTTTCCGTAATACCTCCAAAAGCATATCTTTATGACTTGGTGCGGCTTCTATTTTACCCACTGTCTCTACAAGTTCTTGTTCGTAAGCACAGTTCCTAACAAAATCGGATTGCACCTGCTCTTGAGTGTTCAAGGAATTCTGGTTTCCTGTATTTTGTTTTCCTTCCATCTGAGTGTGATACTGGATTCTTAATTGTTCTGCTGCCAGAACTTATGCATGTGTGACAGTTATCAATTCGTCGTTGTTAGAGGAACTCTTTCTAGTCTCGTGGCACGGTTCATCTTCGTTGGTCAGATCTTCTTCCCATTGCCTCAACAACTCAACATCCTGTTTGCCAATTATTATCTTCGTAGGATCACAATCAATTTTCGCGCATTTATCTCCGGCTTCGCGTTCACACGCGCAAGCCTCCACATCAGGGCGCTGCTGAACTTGCACTTGGTCCTCTTCTCTTTCCACTAAATCTGGCAAACTATCAAATACTTGGATGTTCTTGATCGCTTCTTCAGCTTTTACTTCTTTTTCCATGGGTAAACTGAACATGGAACCTTGTATAGTTATTCTTATCTGACCTTCGTTAAAATCTAGCTATGTTGAGTACTTTGAAAGAAAATCTCTTCGGCATAACAAATCTTGATTTAATCCACGTACCACTAGAAAACGAAAATATAACTCCTTCTCAGCAATACTTAATGGCAGGATGACCTCCGCCAAAACACATTTCTTCCTAGTGCCTGAGAAGTCCACTAGAATTATATTACGTGCAGGTGTCAGTTTAGGGTGTGAAACGATCTTGCTTATTCGTTTTCAAAATTTTTCAGAACAGAGAGACGCACCTGCTCCTGAATCTGCCAGAGCTATACTAGATTCTTGCAAAACCTCAACTTTGAATAAATCAGATTTAGCCTCAACTTCTGTCGCATATTTCAAAAATTCATCTTCAGCACCCCATTATCCTCATCTGAGTTATACTCCCATTCATCAAACAATATATGTTCTAACTGCACATGGTAGATTAACTTTGTATCTAAGTCATCTCTTGTGATCTAGATCCGTCTTCATCAGGACGGGTCGGTCGCTCATCATCTTCATCAGTTGCTGCGATCCGCAGCAACTGTGGATCGTCTACTTTTTTTTAATAATCTTATGGGTTGGACCGCCGGTAGGACGACATCTTCCTTGGTCCTCTACGTCTACGCCTCTACGTCTCTTCCTCCTGTAGCACCGTGCTCTCCCATGTCCTTCTTTCGTGATCTTCATCTGATATTGTTGGAGTTCCGTCCTTGTCATACCTTCGATCACCATCCTGGTACGAAGCTCTACCTCGTCTTCGACCACGACGTCCTCTTCCCCGGTAAGATCTTCTATCTCTCCGACTTCTCCCATATCGATGCGTTCGGTTCTGTATTACATCTTGAGTTTCACGTATCAGATACGTTGTTTCGTCCTTCTTTTCGTTGGGGCTTACATCTACTTCTTAAATATTGCTAGTGTTTGGGTGGTAATTTTCAGGTGGCTTCGGCTTTGAAACTGGATTGCTTTGCAACCCTCTACGCGAATCACTTGTATCAAATATCAACTCCAATTTCCATATCGTTTCTAACATCTCATCGAGGTTTAAAACTCTCATTGATGCAAATTGCTTTTGGTAACTGACCGGTAACAGTAATTAATGGCATTACAGATATGTGCCTCCGTACAGGTGGGGTCCAGTTCCTTGATTTGAACATAATGTTCCGTCACGAATTTTTCCACACTAACCTCAACTTTTGGATTAAATGGAATTGTCTTCGTGTCATGCTGTCCGTGTACGTGTCATGCTGTCCGATTGGTAGTACTTCAGGAACGCGTCTGTGTATTCACTGTAAGAGTTAAAGTGGTGTGTATTTGATTCATGCCACGAAAGAGAGACATCTCTCACTACGAAAAACACAATACTCAATAGCTGATTTTCGGGATTTCCCATAATAGCTGCTTCTCGTTCGAACTGATTGAGAAAGGTTCTTCCCAATGAGCACAAACGGTTGGGCCAACCAAAAGAAATTGTTGGCCAAACGGTTGGGCCAATGTTGGCAACCTGGTTGGCATGCTGAATGTTTGGCCGCTTGGCCTTCAATTTGCCAACGTTGGGCTAACCATGACATTCCTTGAATGGTGTTGGCCCAACGTTGGCTCACTGTTGGCTCGCTGTTGGCAAGTTGTTGGCCCAACGATAGTGAATGTTCGAGGGTCGTTTCAAAAGTGTATTGCCTGGTACTGGGTTTCTTTTTCCTCTTCTTCAGCTGCAGAACATCTGCAGTAACGAAATAGAAACGGATGAAATCGAGAGACGATCAATAATCGATTCACTAGCTGGTGCTGAACTGCAGCATCAGCTAGCCAATGAACTTACGGATTGTTCCCACCTTTCGCTATTCAAGGTGAATCTATGGTGGGATAATTTCAAAAGTTTTTTGACTGGCCGAAACTAGTTCAACAACAGCTAGTGAATTGCATGTCGACCGTGTTTCGATTTTGTAGATTTGTATTCCGTAACTGCAAACATACTTCTAGTTCTCCTGCTGAAAGAAGAAAAGGACTTCACAAACGTAAACAAACAAATAATCACATAATATATCTCAAAGACCATAAAAATATGACATACTCGAACTACAAACTTTTAAACAACCCTTCGTATGAAAGTTATAATGAACAAATTAATAAACTAAATTCCTCTAACATTCGAAACAAACTTCCATTACCACAAAATACAATTCTGTAACATTCAAACCAAGCATGGAAGTGGTGATTGCAGTAACGATATCGTGATTGGATTAAGTTGTGTAAATTTTCACTTTGTATTCATTTGATACAACTTAACGTAATTGCATGTGATAACTGCAATAAATTACACTTCCGTGAAAATACTTATATGAGTACACATTCTTGATTTGGACTTTCAGAACGTCAAGGAGGTTCAGAACATTGGTTAGGTTCACTTCGTATCCACAAGGCTGTTTCGAGGAAACTGAGTCCCCAGGGTGTAGTTTCTAATACAGCCACACTAAAGAACCTGTATCCTGGAGTCAGTTCCCTCCGAATGGTCCTCTTGTAACGCGGTCAGTAATCTACACCTTAGTCTATTTCTAAAAGTGTGTATTTCATTAAAGCTACCTCTTAGACCATTAGAAATATTTTCCATATTTACCTCCGGCTGCTGCTGAGCCGTCACAGATGTAGGAGTCCACTATTTTTTCGCAGACGCTCGTGTCAGAAAATATTAATTGTAGGTAATCACAACCCAGTAATTCCCAATTAGGTTGTAAATAAATGTTTTATAAATATATATATATATATATATATATATAATAAATTAAATTAAATCACAGCCATATTCAATCCACTAGTGGATGAGGCCTCTCCCCGAAGGGAGGAGTTGGTCTACTGCTCCCACGCTGACCAGACGGGTTGGGAGAGGAGAGCCGAAGCTCTCACTGTGATCGCTACCTCTTTATTCAGGAGCTCCCCAATTGGCCTCACGACGCTGGGTGGACGCCGCACAGGCAACACCATCTGGAGTACTGCAACGGTCACCCATCCAAGTACTGACCAGACCCAGAGCTGCTTGACTTCGGTGATCTTACGGGAACCGGTAGACCTGCTCGGCTAGGGCGTTGCCCATATATATATACAGTATATACATATACCTGAGAACGAACTTTCGTTGTTCACGAAACTGATTTTCTGATACGACCATTTGGGGAATATCATCCCTTTGTTCCAAATGAACTGCCCCACACGAATTAAACTCTAGCTATAACAATGTCAAGGTTAGTGGACAGTCAACAATGGTCACATCCCTTCAACTACAAATATCAAGACATTCTCTTCTGCACAGTTTTTCCCATTCAAGCGGCCACACAAATATACGCAATTGACTAAAGATTTAGTCGGTCTGTTCAACACGAACTACAATTGACTAGTCAGGTTGAAATTTCTTGCTAGAAATTAATGCTGGACCAGCACAAACTAGTTTCTCCAGCAACCAAATCCAGCAAAGAATCCTTGCTGGACCAGCAAAAAATTCCAGCATTTTTCCTGGTAATTGGAACAACTTCCACAATGTGTTGCTGGATAATCTTTTGATGGAGTTATATGCTGGTTCCAGCAAGAAATTCCAGCAATATTTGATGGAGTTATATGCTGGTTGCAGCAAGAAATTCCACCAATATTTGATGGAATTCTATGCTGGTTCCACCAAGGAAATCCAGCTTGTTTTGATAGAATTCTATGTTTGTTCCAGCATGTTTTCCTGGCTTTATTTGCTGGTTCCAGGTAAAATATTCGGAATTTAACCGGGTTCCTTTGCTGGAACCATAATGGAAATCAAGCATTGTATGCTCAAACAAGATGGAAGAACAGATGGTGAAAGCGTTGTCTAAACTATAGCCCATGGAAATTGACAGGGAATATTAAATTATTGTAATTACGATATAACTTACAGTAAATTTAGACATATTTACAATGCAAACTGGAAAAAGTAAACATGAAACCCCAATATATTCCACCATCTACAATACACCTAAAAAATCACACTCGAATGAGTTAAACAATATCACACTTACTAGTTTGCACACCATCAGCATATTTTTCTTCTTCACTGTTGATGTTTGAAGATACGTAGACCGACACAAGAAAGTCACTTAACCCACCTACTTTAACATAATTGAAGGCTACAGTGAATTTCAAGAATAGTCCACTTTCCCATTGTCTTCTGGCATCGCCGTCCTCCTCCATTGGTTCATGATTTTCCTTAAATTCAGGTCATTTCCGTCATCTCCTGGGACCTTATGATGTATTTATTTTTAAAAAACCTAATATCCTAAATGCGAGACACTAAAAATTCAGATTTCTACATTCCTACACCTAAATTCAAGATGTCGGTAACATTCCATCAGAAGCTGCTTTATTGTAATAACTTTGGGGTCACCTAGCCTAAGGGAACTATCTTAGCGGCCGTTCATTTGACTGAGGTTTCTTATTTACACCAGGCAATAGGTCATTACACCTGGAATAGTACAGATATGGACAAAAGTTGTGACATGGAGTCTACTAATTATTTGACTTCAAATTCCCTGAGTTCTCCTGGTTTTCCATGATTTTTATTTTCAAAGTCCCTCAGTTCTTAGTATAGTGGAACATGTAAATAATATTCAATGACATTTTCTTTATTCTTCCGCCAACCAGTTCAAGCATCTTGTACATTATTCGTATTTCACAAGTAAAAATCTTTAAACAGAGGATTTTAACACATTGAAATATCCGACCATCAGTGGGAATTAAACTCGCGACCTCCACCTTACCGGGTTGTGCTGTTACCAACTATAGGCACGTCCACCTTATATATTTCAATGACCTTTCCAGATTTAAAAATTCCAGGATTCCTGAGTATTCCAGGATTTCCATAATTGTAGACACTCTGAGTGATGCATGTCAATTACTGTTTTTTTTATTACAAATGAATATACTGTAATATCGTATATATTTGGTGACTGGAACAGATAAGTAGTCAAATATGGTTGACATAAAATAAAAATATTTTCCGACGGCTGCAAAAAATAATAAGTTCAAAAAGCGCACACATTTGCATAGTATCCTCGTTTAGTTCCGCAGACAGATAGCAGCACAATGGGAATTATTAATCATAATTTTAATTTTTATTGGCAGATCATGCAAGCTAAAGGGAGACACTGATGAGAATTTCAGAAATATTCTCAAAGGACATGCGTCAAAACTGTTACCTACAAATTACTTCCTGCCCTATTTCTTTCTAACATCATCTTCCCTACCTATCTCGGCCTGAGATGCCAACAGGACATAAATAAACAAGGAGGCCGTCACCACTCCGGCTGGATGACGTTAGCGGAATCATCTTCGACCCAGCATTTACCCGAGTTAAAATTTTTAGCCGCAAACGCGGGACTAAATGGAACAGAAATATATAATCGGGCACATTCAATAAAAAACGCTGTTTTCACAGGAAGGATGACTCGTCCTCGAATCTTTGGAAGGGCGACATGCTGCACATACGAACGCTTACGCTTACATCAACAAGTACGCTATTATATAACAATTTATTATTGAACAGCATAAACAAATCATAAACATAAACAAATCTAATCTAAACAAATAATAAAAAGCTTATACCAGTACTTATATCGAAGTCCATCTTGATATAAATCTTTATCTCGAAATCCCCTAAAGATCCCATGGCCACATTGTGCCGCAAAACCTTCTGTGGAGATCCCTGATTGGGAATAAATAATACCCATTTAGATGCGTTTTTTCTAAAGTGTTAAAAATAGTTCGATAAATTGTTATTAGACTTTTATTTTTACAGCTTTTTGCATATAGCAGTCATCACTGTGATCATACTTACGAACAACATGTATTTTTGTAAACCGTTATTTTAAACAGCTATTTTTATATATTTGTCTATAGCAGTGATGACTGCTATCACTGTTACCATAAAGCAGCAACTCATACAAGACGACGCTAAAAAAACAAGATTACGGAAAATGGGTTGTATTCTTTCGAACTAAATAACTCTGAACCCAATTTAATTTTAGCTAACTCAATCGGGATAAAATTCCGTATCGAAGGCTAACATAAATTAATAGGATTTTAAACATTTTTTTCGTTATTTTCTTGGTTAGGCTACTGAGGTTAGGTTCGTTGAGATTAGCTTAAGTTAGGTGAAGTTTGGCTGACCACCCGATATGGAACTAGAACTATTAATCGTTGTTATGAGAAATAGATTTATTATGTCTATTTATCTGATTCAGACACATGTAAAAATGTTATCTTTGAACTTATCTTACAAGATACATAGAGACAAGTTTTGGGTATTTTATCCTATATACTGTAGTAGATTAGCTGGTACAGTATGCAGTGTTGCCATTGAAAGGAAGGTTCTAGTTTCTTGGAAACACTGCATACTGTACCAGCTCATCTACTGACGTATCTAGGATAAAATATCCAAAACCTCTCTATAGGTGACTTGTAAGATAAATTCAGAGAGTAATTTCGCATGTGTATGAATCACATAAAAAAAATATATTTCTCATAACACAACAACGACTAGGAGTTCTAGTTCCATATAGGATTGCAGCCTAGTGTTTTAAAAAACCGGAAAAATTAAACACCGAAAAAAAATGTGTTTTTTTTTAATTTCGTGCTACTTTGGAAAAGAACTATTTTCTTTTACTATTAGGGTCCCTGACAACATTCTATGATCAATTACTTAGTTAAAATGCTAGTTCACATTCAAAACATATATTTAGAAAAGAAAATCAGCAATGGGACTGCGTCTGACTAAGTTTTGAAGCATTATGTAAGTTTTCTCGGTCTGAGCCAAAGATGCCTAAGGGCCAAAAGTGAACAGAACGTTCATCTCATATACAAGGGTGCTAATGGGATATAATGCATTCCTAATGTAAATTGAAAGCTTTTTGTATATTTTTAACGTAAGAACATTTAATTGTAATAAACCTAAACAACAAATGGAATAGGTGTGTTAAGTAGTAAATATTGGTAATGAAAAAGCAAAAAAAAATTGTCAATAAAACCAGGGTTTTTTTGCCGCGTAGAAAAAAAAAACAAATTTTCCTGCTTTTTCCGAAAAATTCCGGTTATATCCCGGCATTTAAAACTTTAGGCCAGCCGAATATAACCTAACCTCACCTCGCTTAACAAAACCAAGAAAGTAATGAAAAAAAGTGTTTTAAAATCTTATAAATTTTTGTTGGCCCCCGACACGGAATATTATCCAAAAAGCTTAGCACAGCTATGAAAAGTATAATTTTTCTAAACTGATATTTTAACAACTATTTGTATATAGCAGTTATCACTGTTTTCGTGGCATTTCTCTAGTAGTGACGGACCGATCCAAAATCACTAAAAACACACTGTTGGCACCCAAGCCCGTGTTCATGGGAGGCGTGCGGTTTACGCAATGCGAGGCGTACCATCACAAATACGCGCCATTTTAACACTGTCATACCCGCATCCACATAACAACAACTGCAACTGTGCACCAAATATTCCCTTCCGCAATTGCATGTAGTGCCTCTTAAAACATCTAAAGAACTAACTACGACAACATTATTATTCATTTTCAGTGTTACCCACATTACAATTTCATCACAAACAACAGGAAATTAACTCAATTCATTCTGTAATTTTTTTAAAATTGGTCCGTCACTACTAAAGATAGCTAGGGTTGTTCGTCGGACTCGGACTGTCCGAAGTCCGGACATTTTAACTCCGAGTCCGAAGAAATAACCGGATAGTCCGAGTCCGAAAGGAAAGTCTGATTTCGGACAGTCCGAGTCCGAACAGAAGTCCGATTTTGGAAGAAAACAGGTTGAAAAGGAACTTCCAGTTTTTTTCGTCATCAGTGGGCTTCTGTCTGTACTCTGTAGGGTCTTTGCTAAAAGTCGATACTGAAAAAAAAGTCTGGTTCCTCTTTCCTTCCACTCCCTCCTTCTACCACTCTTCTTTTGAAGTGTAGTTGTAACCGCATGCTCCCTTCAGGGAAAGGAAATGTCGCAGGAAACTTTAAATTTGCGTAACAGCATAAAATGACAAAAATAGGGGTTTAGGTACACATGCATACATAGCCCCCTCCCTGTTTCTCAAACACAACAGCAGTTATTGCTATCTTTCCTAAAATTTGATGGCTCCTAGAAATCTTTTTTTAATCGTGTGCCATAACAAACGTTACTATTGACAAAGAACTCCTCCCTTGCCCTTATGCGTAAAAGATAAACTTATATTGTTGGTGAATAGCAGCTTCTTTTTCAAAGACAAACCGACGGGACATTACCTTTACCTAGAATGAGACATCACAGTGCAATAGAAAATGAATAGCATTGTTTTAGAATAAGGGTTGAAGCGTGAAATAACAGAGGTACTTGTGTCCCAAGATCAACATGCACGGCAGTGCATGAGCCAAGTTCTTCACGTCAGAAAACGTCAGC
>JAGDQP010051272.1:0-14051 GCA_022664845.1 Lepisma saccharinum | reverse complement strand
ACTACAAAACTTCATATTTTCACTAGAATGATGTTCAAATAAACAAATGTTTCAATATAGTTTTAAGATATGTAACTTTTCAGCTACCAATTTTAATATTGATTTAGATTAATAATAATTTGCACTACATATTTCCTTCGACACTCTCAGCTAACGCATTCTTCGCGCTTTGAAACGCACTTTTAATTAAGGCAGCCACCATACTTCGGCTTTTATCTACCTCTTCAAATATTAAAACCGACGCAAATTATACAGAAAACGAAAAGAGCACTATAACAGCGAAGGCGATGGAGAAAATATTATACGTAAAACAAGAGTTTCGAGGATATAGAGGCTATAAATTTCATTGAGGTCTCTTAAAGCTAATCGTTTTTGTTTACAGAGACAGTCTGTGATAATTAACCGTGAAAGAACTAAGTAATGTGTGCTAAAGATTCCCCAGGAATTGCTATTCATTCAGCGGGGAAAGAAGCGTCATCTATGGCCCGAATCTATAACCTATGTTAAAACAGCAGAAATAATAAAATTTTCAAGAAATGGAGGTAAGATAAAATGTCCCCTGCAGGGTTGGATTTTTTTATCTAGGCGCCCGCCTCTCCCTTTCGTTCCCCTCACCCCGTCTGTCCTTTCCCCTTCCCAACTTCACATTATGTCAGATTACGCTCCTCCGTCCTTTCACCATTTAATAATAATAATAACGAGATACTAAGTATTTAACTCTGTTAATATGGTTATTTATGTAGGAAAAAATGGAATTTAGGTTTTACAGAATTGAATATTGTAGTGTACCTATCAGTGCGTATATAGGTCTACCCATCAATTCGTCGCTCCTTGAAAATGGCAACTTCAAAGTAACCACAGGAATCTCCAGGAATGGATAAAAACGACACTACAAACTCATTGGCTGCGTTGAATACGTGGGCATTTTGAATGTTAAACACTATCTCCGGAAATATTTATCTTCTGAAGATATATAGTCAAGTTTGGGAGAAAATAGGTCTTGTTTCTATTGTCGTGATAGACAGCTTGGTATATATATTTTTTAAATTTATAAGATCTTTAATACATCTTTGCATCAAACCGCGACAGAGTATGCGAGGGTAGCGGCTGGTGTCAGGACCTGTCCATTGTGGACCTGAAAATAAAGGTTAGAAAAAGGCATTAGTTTTCATCATATACAAAAACTAGCGTAAATTACGCCTTTATGCATATAGGCGTAATTCAAATCAAAGGACCTGTTGCCCATTGGTAAAGGTATAGATGACTGCCACATCCTATATATATCATTGATTAAATATTATTATTGGCATTTACAAAGGCAAAAATAGGAACAAATAATATTCCTAATATAAGCACTCATATTTGCTTTACTATTTTCAATGTAAATTAACCTAATTTTAAATTACCTGAGATTAGTTATGCACGAGAGTCGACCTTCAAAGTCCTTAATGTTTTCTGCTACACATTTTTTTTGTCTCGCGTTTTAGATAACGATTTCAAATTATTTCTTGTAAAGTACGACACTATGCCCAGGCCTAGTGACAAATCCGGCCTTAGTCACCTGAACGAAAACTGTCATTTTAAACATAAACCCTCCGTATTACATCCCTACAGTGACTTTGTTCCCTAATGAAAAGAAATGGGGCCACGGTGGCTCAGTTGGTAGAGCGCTTATCTCTGGTGCTGGGGGTTATCGGATCGATCCCTGTTCATGCCATATGGGCTTTGTGGTGGACAAATACGGTGTGCTTGGGTTTTCTCGGGATAATCCCGTTTCCTCCCACTTTCTTCATTCCACCAATTCATCCCATCGTCATCCATACGGCCTGAGCCATAGTTGCCTAAAGGCCTTAAAATAAATTCAAATTAATGAAAATAAATGTCATTACCTTTAAAATATTTAAACACAGAATATGCTGCATGATCATCAGATTCACTTCAGTGAGTTCATTCTGTAACATTTAAAATGGAAAAATATCTTGAAGAATATTACGGGTGTTTAAAAAGTTCGACCTCTGTTACCGCTATAGTAGCTTTGACAAGAGCAGATGTGCGAGGAATAGTTCTTACGGTGGTAAAGCATTCCCTTGGTAAAATTCTTAAACGCATTGCTCTTGATAGCTTTGCTAAAATTTAATATTATCTGTGCATAGTAGCTCTTAATAACTGTTATTCTTAAGGTAATCCATCCTCAACCTCTTTGGCACCTCAGAAAACATTTGCGATAACTTTAGAAGATTATGGTATAACACGAAACTTCTGTCACAAGATAAGAAGCATGTTACCACGTCATACTTCGTTGTCTATTTTTAGGATGGAAAGGTTGGACTCACTTGTCATCAGTGATTAATTGCTTGCAAAATGATATTCCAGGATCCTGCTGTAATATTTTAAAAGTGACCTTCAGGTCATTACACGGTTGACGCTCACTCCCTGTGTTACTATTCTGGAGATTAATTGTCAGATCCTCTTTTCACAGCCATGTGTTCTGTCAAGGTTCATTATGTGCTACCAAATGAAATAACAGTATTATTTATTCGACTTTGGCAACTGCTTCCCCATTCTTGTTGTGGACAATGTAACATGGAACACTCGCCACGTGTCAGAGTCCGATTCAGATGAAAATTCGTATGTAGGTACAGTGCCTAGGTAAACCCTCACAGCCAAAATTTGTCGTCAACAAATAGCGACAGGGAACCCGATAAAGATGGAACGTAGAGAGGAACCAAATCGAATACAGAGTACGGAAACGTCTCTTCTCGTATAAACTGTAATATACAAGTATATTGAAAGACTATTAATGGATACTGAACAGGAGCTGATACATGCTGGACGGTATGACGACAATGACCGCCAATTTGAAAGGAGCCATACTGATTATGCTTCAAAATTTTTAATTAGCAAGTGGGCCATGTGACATATCAATCAGTGTTGGAATGTTCAAAGAAACACAATGATGAAATCAATGTCTCCATAACTCTAATCCTGTATGACAAAATAACACGTGAAATTGACTTGGAAAATGTCGAATGATGAAAAAGAAATTTGTTGAAACAGTTGAAAGAATGAAAACTAAACGGCTAGAGAAGAGGTGCCGTTATGTTGAAAAATATGATCCTCATGGTATAAGATAATTTGCACTGTGAAGTTTTAAATGCACTAACGGAAGATGAAGTCCCAAATTTAAGAAGGCATAAATTCTCTGACAACTGGCGAATGATCCTTGTAAGCGGAAACATCTTCACAGGAAGCTTTCAAGCGGAGAAATTCCGTCGCCCATTAGAAATTATGTTATGACCTATGCCATGCACCACCTTAAATATCGGTCAGGAATTACTGTAAATGTCGTTACTCAAATTAATTTATGGTTTTTGACATCTTTGACACAGGTCGACAAAATGTCCTAAGGTTTAAACATAGTTATTTAACGGCGGTCCGGACTTCAAGCAGTAAATATGAGCATTGAATTTGCTAAGATTAATATAAAATTTCTAAATTATTTCTTCGTAGCTGATATTATCCAATTAGATAAATTCTAAAGTTTGAAAATTTAGCAATATTACATAATTTTATACTGTATTAAATCTTTCCTTTAGAACTGCCAATGACATATTCAGAATTTCGAGAAATACTCTGAAACTACATTTAAAAACTTTCCATGGGTCTTGGACGTAAATGACGGTTATAGTACATTATTTTTTTAAGTGTTGTGAGTGTAGACTACCTCAACATGTACATGCATATCACAGTTTCTCCTAATTTGCTTACACAATCAGCGCTAAATTTTCTGGACATGACCCAGACATATTAGACGCTCGGTAACTTTTCACTTTAGGGTCACAATTGATGCAGTGTTTCCAGCGCACCATGGAGTTACAGATTCTTCTAAAACATCATAATTAATAGTATTCTGCTTAGTGATGATCTGATAGTGGTTTGCAATAACCTCCCATCCTATAACAATGTGCTAAACAAGTGAGCTGCAGTTTGAAATGGGTCCGAATATTTTTTTTTGTAACAGGTGGGAATCGAACATGAGACACCTTGATTACAAAGGGGAAAATTAGTCCTCGCTCACAAAGAACACCTCATGAAAAGAATGTTTGCAAATTTTCAGTGTAAAATTCTCTCTAGAAAGAAAGAATATACATTTTAAAGCTCCGGATACTAATTTAATTTCCTTGGAACTCGACACTAAAATTTGAAATATTGCTGCATTGGAATTTTAAATTATAGTTAAAATATCCTAACAAAATCGTACTGCACTGAATACATTTTCTAGATTAAATGGATACGATTAGAGACTTTCTATACCTTTACATTCCTACCTGAAGAATATAAAATGCTTATCGATACAATGGTTACAATCTTCACCGCAAAGTGGGTACTCTTGAAAATGATGTATCAGTTTTCTTTAACTTAAAGCATTCCTCTACTCGTGTGTTCTGCTCCTTTAATGTACGTTTTCTAGAATGAAGATCGGTAACTCCCTTTAAAGTACCATTTGCTTTTATTCAATTGATATTAGGTCAGTTAATTATAACGAGCTGCTCTGGCTTAGATTGGGATGCGTTGGCTTCGTAATCAGAAAATCATGGGAATGAACTTAGCAGACGTCCATACTGACTGAAGATTTTCCGAAGTCTTGCCAACCAAATCATATTTCTAGCTTTCTAAATTACAAGCGACAAGTTCTATATACTCTTGTGTTACTATGATGCTCCAATTGCTTCGTTCGTGTGTTGATAGTGCTATCTAGAATTTAGGCATTTACTTTTAATAAGGCGGTAATGATTCAAAACCACCTCTGCAAAAATAATGAACAAGAAAAGAAAGAGTTAAACCCTAAACACTAATCAGATGTTGGAATTGTATTAACTAGTAGTTAAACACTTAATTATGCATTCCTACAGAAGAATGTTCAAAGATTTGAAAACAAGAGTTAAAAGCGTTGTAAAATATTATTAAGTCCTAACAGGAGCATATATTACTTACTACTCTCAACAAATGTGAAAATCATAGATGCTCCGCAATTAGTACTAAGATACATCTATTAAACTTCAAGCTTAATAATTACTTTCATTGAAGAAAAATAAATAAACATTCACTAACGGGACATGGATATCGTTAACAGCGGAGAAACAGCGAATCTCAAATAGAAGTTCAGTTGCTTCTGTATTATGAAATACTAATAACTATTATATAGTTCCCGTAATTATTTGGTATTTCGATTGTTGTAGCCACATATGTTACATTGCACTATACACGGAACGAAATAATCAATTTTGTTTTAGTTCATCATGATAATAAAACTCATCACTTGCAGTGATTCCACCAGGATTTTCAGTTTGTGGGGTGTTTAAAATCAAATTGGCAGGGTGTAAGTAGAGCTTTGTACGGTTTCTATCAATTTTTGGCCGCAAAGATGTTAAAGTTAGGGGATAGTGTGGGGAATCACTGATCAGTAGCGCAACAAAATGCTTTCCAATGAAAGTAACTCTTAGATAATATCCACCAATCATATGAACTTTTAGATATAATTGAATTATCAAAATTAGTTCTCTCTATATATTCTCTCTATATTTCATTTGTAAAAAAAATGTTTCTTTTACACAAATAATATGTGAATATCAAAATCCAGTAGCAGAAACAATAACTGCTTTTACGTTTGAGCTTCAATGATATCCATAAGAGAAAGGGAAATCGTTTCTAGGCACACCTTCGTCACATTATCAACCACTGTAGAGCATTCTAGACATTTGATGCGTTTTCCATATTACTTTTACTGAAATTGGATTAAACTATTTATTTTAACCATTTAATTGTACTATGTTGTTTCTTTGGAGTTGCTTTTGGTGTTCTTATCATGTAGTCTGAAGAGAGCATCGGTAGATTATGTCTACTCTGATAAATGTGGTCAGTAAGTGTTATTATTTAGTTAACTTACATTAGAGCCAGACAAGTTTCTATGTCCCAAGCAGATCTTATGCCTGAATAATGTCGCTTCTAAACGTTGGGACCAGGTTCTTTGTCTACATACCGGTCCGGATTCTGCCTGATGAAACTGAGGGAAACCTTGAAATAATTTAGTGTGTTTTTCTGGGGCTGATCCTTATTGTGTGACCGTAACAGGAAGAGATGGTACCGTTAATTGAAATAAAAGGTCGTATTTAGGAAATGTGCATCAGGCAACTTAATACATCTCCAGGTTCCGTACTCTCCTTTGTGATTTATTTTTAAAAAATAATGTAATTCTGCAAATAGTAACGTAACGACCAAATAAGTGTCATATATTACACGTGCAATCTATTTACTCATACATAATTCGAAAGTAAATAAAAAACATTTAAATTTCTCTGTGTGTGTGGAATGGATATACTAGAAGAAAATATTAAAGGGTTTTCAGCTTAATATATGAGCCATTTTTCGAGCGTAACATATAATATTAATTTACGCTTTGATTAATAATTTGTCAACATGACAGAGTCCTCAACGGACACAGTGAAACTTTCTGTTAATCAATACTTATCATATTTTTGTGGTTTAACCTTTTTTCTTATTAACTTTATCTATGATACAAATATATTTATTACTATTTATCAATATGCAAGATCAAAGGTTACGCATTTTAAAAGCGAAATTGATACCTATGTGTTGTAACTTCTCTTAAAAATTTCGATTGATTTTCATTTTAACGGATCCATGTAAATATAATATCCTCTTTAGTACTTCAAACAGGTAGGAAGCAACATTAGATATTTGGGTTGTGGATTTCTATTTCTTAGAAGCTTTTTTTGTCTGTTGACTCTGAAAACCAATGCGTGTTCCTTCTATTGGTTTAGCTTTTTACTTGTTAAGATTTCATGCGGCAAGATATGGGATCAGATTTATCCACTCCTTTCTTAATCCGGACAGACTAAAGCTGACAGTTTTCTTTTCACGTCGTTACCTTTCTCCATATAAAGAATGTACGCTAATATAGCTGTTCGTATTTCAGTACCTTGCCATAGAATCTACCCTAGGTATTAATTTCTTTTAATTTGTTTCCTCTAAATGCACACTCCTATGTTCTTTCTTTAACACCTCTATGTTATCATACGGTAATAATTAAAATGACTTTGTTTTGTATACTGTGAAGTTTTTTTATTTTTAGCTTGCAGAAATTCAACACTGACGTTTACTAAATACAATAATAATGGTTCCCGTTCATGATGTGACGTCTTGTACTGCTTCATCATCGACAATCTGATTCTTCGGTGAATGTGGAAAAAGAGTATAGATGTTCAGCTCCATTGGATGGAACATTTCAAAGTCGTAAGCAGCATCAAAATATGTTCATTTCGTTAATCTTTTTTTTAAATAATAAAACAATTGATTTTGTTCACTAAGTTCGTGATAATTTGTTTTCGAACTCTATAACGATAACGTTTAACCAAAATTTTTTTTTTTTTTTAGTATAGAATCTTTATCTCGTGGGAACGTGCAATTCGATGTTCATGTACGCTTATAATAACCTATATTAGTGACAAACATAAATATTTGCTATTGAACTATATCCAGAACAATATTATTGACAGCTCTGTACCGTATGCTAGTTTGAGACCTATTTGTAATATTTGTCTTCTGCATGTGGTAGGTCTTCAAAAGTGTCTTTCGTTCGCTTGGAACCCACACGTAGTGTTGAGTAGAAGAAACATAGATGGTACTTTGAAGCTACTTCGTATCTATAATATACTGTATATATGAGATGCCTGCAAAGTTACATCGACATGAAACAGTTCAAATATACAAATAGTTTTCTTCATTTTAGGTATATTTTCTTAAAGACTGAACTGATATAAATCTCTATTCTTGTTTGAAGATCTTTTTGCGCTTGAAAGATAACGGAAATTTTCATTTATCCGATAATTTATCTTTCTAATAATGACTTTTGTCGATCAAAATTTAAGGAGGAACTCGGCACGATTTAATTTAAATCTCCCAAAGATATTATAGATATAATTTCTGGAGAGCCGTTTGAGTGAGACATAACATTTGTAGGAAATCCCACCAATCTTTCTTTGTTAGATGAAGAAAGATACCAAGGGAATCTTGAGAATCATACACCTGTGTCTGAGTAAATATTTCCTATTCCAAATTATAATACTTGAAGATTCTGTTTCTCATTAGATTCTTCATCTATGTCAGACATTAATTTTATATAAGGTTATGATAATATCAAAAAGGCACGAAGGTAATTATTATTGATCCCTAATTCCTGAAATTTTCAGTTATTCTCATGAATGTCACCATCGCCAAGCACCACAGCACAGATAAGGCTCAGTTAAAAATTCATACCGTAAAGAAGCTAAAAACTGCATACGTACTACCTTACACACAGCAATCATGAAGCGAAATATAAACATCTGTTAACTTCCAACCATAGAAATAAAACCAAAGGATTAAAACTCAGTTACAAGAGCGTTTGCTTCGCCGCCGGTGATCCTGACTGGTTTTCCAGGATTTTTATTCAGTCATGGCAAAATATGCATTGGTCCACTTCTTTCTCCCCTTTCTTCCCTTCTAACTTATCAGAAAGCCATAATTAAATTCAAATTGATAGTCACAAACTCATGTCGGTACAATTTCAATCGGTTTGGAGGCCCAAAATTCTCGGTTCCAAAGATGTTAGGCCAGCCATAGAAAGGCATCACATTTTGAGAAATGGTCTCGAGGATTTTACCGACGCCTGGTCGCCTGGTTTTTGAAAACACTAGATTTGCCTTAAATGACACAAAAACCAATGGTGAGGAAAATTATGATGCTTTTAATTTTATTTTGTTTGAAATTATTTTATGTCGTTTAACAAACTATTAGCAAGTTCGCCCCTAGAATGTATCAAATAAATAAGGTTTTGTGGAAGTATTTAAAGGTGCCTGGGAATTTCCACTTTTCCATAAATGACGAATTTAGTACACTGCAATATTGACTGTGTTAATTAAACACTTTTCGGCTTCTCGAGGAGACCATCACCATTTTTTTTGTTAACACTGTTTGTTGTGTGATTTCGTTAATTCAACACTATGATAGTACTAATGTTGTGTTGAACCAGCATTAAAAGCACATCCATTGTGTTGAATAACCGAAATCAACAACATTTTATTGTATTGATTTAATACAAACAGGTGGTAGTCGCCCTGGGACACCAAAAAGTGTTAACACAACCATATTTTGATGTGTACTTTCTTGCTTCGCCATTACAAACGATAGTGCTCCTAGAAGGGGAAAACCTTAAGTAACCAGAAAATGATGTTGAATAAAATTGTACGCCCATAAATTAATTTTATCTTATTTTATAAAAAATGATACACTGGAGTCTAATGAACGTTCTGCAACCGTCTATGTAATAAATAATCAAATGAGTATAGCTTGCTCCTCTTTGTGATTCATATGTAAATTTCTCCCATATCTGTGACACTGACCTCCAATATATAATGTTTTCTTAATATTGCTCCTCTTTCCCAGTAGCACACAAACGTTGAAAATACGCGAATTAAAAGTTAGTACCGAAACGTTAAGTTAACGTGATAAATGTACCGAAATGTCCGCCTATTAAACGTTTTATTCGACGTTGAATAATGGTTGAGAAGAAACGGGTTTGGTTGGCCAAAACAGAGAACGAATGCTGTCTATTGGTATACACACATTTAGTTTCATTTTGTCCGTTGCTTTTATCACGATATACGGTGTTAATTTTCCAACAACAAATAATCCGAGTGGCTTTTGTGGGGTTCGAACGCAGAAATACTCTGCACTTCTCGTTGGAAGCTTGACGCGTATACTACGTATCCAAGAATCCAACTTTAGAGGCCACTACTCTTTTTACTGTATCGTTCTTAACATATTTCTTTGTTAATTGTAACTACAAATTGTTATTGCGGCATCAATCCCCGAAACACTAGGCATGTCTCCCCTACACCTCTGAGTAAGATGGCATATTTCATTAGTCATTTGTTTAGTCAATTGTCAGTATACCATACAAGTGAATTACGTGATATTTACAGCAATTGTGCATTAACATAGTCGCTATTCATTGCTGTACAGTTTGCCTTTTGATCGTCGTATTATGTAAGAGATACAGCCATCAAAATAAAAATGTATGGCGACTTCCATGCCTGAAATGTTCATACACGAACAACCACCATGTACCCAAAATAACATATAGGTGGCCGAGTGGCAAAACCGTTCCTCTGTTATACGCAAGGTCATAGACTCAATCCTCGTAGAGGTTCATCAAGCAAAAGTTTGGAATACATTTTACAAAAAATCTGTATCTCCAGTCCTTAAAATATGGCTGACGTACTTTAGACTTTAATAACGATTCAGCAACAATCAAAGCATTAAATATGAATACTTATACAATATCAAAAAGTTCAATTAATAATAATAAACATCAGAATACAGCAACATTGGTGCTGTCAAGCACAAGGGACGTGTAAACACTAACCAACCAGAAAAGGAAGAACTCTGAACGAAGAACCACTAACAATAAATGAGCTAAAAACAGCAGCGAATAGAAACGTATACAGCAATTGGCTCTGGGATGCAAAATCGGTACTTATACACGCTAAGAAAGTTCCATACTCTAAATTTAAGAACCCAAACTGGAATACGAGCTATGGTAGTTCCGGGAGGGCCATGTTTTATGTCTCATGCCAGACTAAGTTTCAAATTAAACTCGCCGGTATTTAATTATAAAATAAAATATTAACTTAAGTCAATAACTTTAATAATTCGAAATTTTTACTTTTCCACTTTTATTAATAAATAACGCTGTTAAAGGTATTCAATATCTATTTCACCTTTCCTTTATTTCATCATTTTAATCAAAATATTTGTGTTCTAGCGACGCGGCGCGTGGCAAACAAGTAATTTCGCGGCATACTAGTGTGACCGTGCACAGTCTTTGAGAATCACTGATATGATAAGTCTAGTCAACGTTGGACAGGCACCGCACAGGGTTTCTCGGCGATTTAATTGTAACTTCATGGAAATGTAATGCACAATTATTCTTGAGAGGATGCAAATATGAAAGCAAACGGGTAGATAGATATAAACATTTTACGGAAGACGAAAGTAAACACTCGATTTAAAATCCCACTTTCAATAAAATTAAAAACATTTCTCATAAATCTTTTTCTCATTTTCGATTCATTTGTGTGAGGTCGGTGCCAAATTAATTACTATAACAGGAAATTAAAACTCATTGGTCTACATTGCGTAGCATGTTACAAGCATTTGTTTTAGTTATGAATTTCGTTCAGAACTTCTACAAAAGATTGAAATTTGAAAATATGTTTTTTTTCTTTACTTTTCATTGTGTTTTTACGTCGGTTTAATTTGTATTTCTATTTTTTTTACGTTTTAGAATGTGTATATTCTCAAACCCAGTGGGGTCAATTGTCCCCCTGTCCCCCCTAAATGACGTCTCTGGATTAGGTACTCGGTTCATGCATCTTGACTTACTGATAAATTCCATACATGCCATATCATACACATCAAATTACTTAATTGAGACAGATGTTGTGCAAATTACATATGCTACAACTACATCAAAGTTCATGCACTATATGAAACCCAATTCTGATACAAACACTTCAATAGGTTAGTTTCGTGTAACAATATAAATATTCAAATTTAGACATACTGTTTAGTACCAAACAATAGCATATATTTCCATAGACATGGATTCTTTGAAACATCCATTAAATGTCGATATCCATGAAATGCATTTAGCAGTAAATTAGAGCAATCGATTTGCATCATAAATTCTTTACAGCACAAACATACATACAATGAATGTTTCCTTGCGTTAAGTTTGTAAATCAGTTTTCATCATTCAGCAACTACATCTTTCGGTTCACTTGTTTTCCAAACAAAATCCAACAATAACATGGATAGTAAAATGAGTATTTGCTGATACTCTCAACACTCAATCATAAATATTAAACAAATATTTTGTTAACCATATGTATTAAACTATAATCACTTTCTTAATATCTAACAATTCACTCCCCTCAAATAAATGAATGTAAGTTAATATCCCTCACAATCAAAATGCTTAGGTGAACTTCTTTGACATTTCATTATTCACGACGTAATGGTGCTTGTTCATTATTATTTGTTGAACTACTACTTATTTAATTCAGTGTCCCACCAGTTGTTAGCTTTCTTTCCATGCATAGTGACTGTGTGATAAATTCCCTTTAACCTTCTTATGTGTACTCTCCGACGTATATGTCCTATCTGCACTTCTACGATCCTATTCCCAATTTGTTTTAGTACTACAGCTGTTAAAAATTTAAGAGTTTTGTTGCTGTTATTTCAAATTTATATCCTCTGACCTACGTGCGGCAGTAATTTCTGTGTGGCACTGACTTATAAAACTAACTTTCGAACATAACTTGGGATTCATTTTATCGACTCGATCAAAACTTGATACAATGATGTAAGGGTTATGGTATTCGCCATAGCAAAGTGCCAATCTAATTACCGTTTCTATGCTTATAAGACACAGACATTAGATGTTAATGTTTCCGCTCTAAAGTTATTTCTGACATTGGTGTTCCTGCTTAATTACGTCGCCGAGGTTTCTGAATTATGATTTCCAAATTTTGGATATTGATAGTAGACTTGATCTCAGATCTTTCTGAAGAGCAATTAATCATGGGCTTTAACGATAAATACGAGTGCTGATTTCGACAAGATGTCTATTTTACTAAGCAAGTAGCAAAAATGCAATATTATGGGTCACTATGTGCATGTTTAATTAGCAACATAAAATTGACCTTGAAGCACAAGATTTCCTTCGAGAATAATATTTGCGAGGCAGTGAAGGAAAGATCATTTCTAAAACAGTATTGCAAGTTTGAAACGGTATGATCCAGCCATTGATCTAGAAGCTGAATATACTTTTGAACAATAGTATTTCTTGAGAAAGGAAACACATTTATATAATAATATATTATCATCAGCTTACGGCCGTTGGTCCAGCAAGGAAAGATGCATAAGTAAAACAATATATGTAGAGAAGAAATACTATTTTTATAGTAATATAATAGCAATGGCTCGTGGCTTCACACGCTACATCATTACCAGATCTACTAATGATGTAGCAACGCAAGATATGAATAAAACCTAAATGTATGAGTCGTTTTAAGATCGATTTTCTTACAGTTGACAGTTGAGATTATCAAGGTCATATTTATGCTGCTCAAGCCATCATAATTCAACTGATCAGGACGGTACATAAGAGTGCTTGAGGTGATATATTTTCTTTGTGGTGGAAACTTAAGAGTAGTTTTTCGATAAATGAGTGACATTTACCGTCCGATGCCAGACAAGAGGACTTCAGTGAGGAGGAAGTGAAGTTTCCAAAGAAATGAAATCCCGTATCAAGCCGCGTCTGTTCAAGCCCAGTGTAGGCGAACCCTCAAACTAGATTCTTTCAGATGTCAGGATGGAGGGCATGGATTTAGAACAAGATAGCCAAATATAATAGGAAGCTATATTTTTGGCATTTCCTCCTCTTTTTCGGTGCTCGAGTCTCAGTGGTTAAACTTGATGCAAATATACATATTTATATGTGCCCCCATACAATGTATGGTCTTATATGGTACCCAATATGTTAGATTGATCTTATAGTTTTGGAGAAAGTAACAGGAAACACACACTATAATAATAATAATAATTCACAAGTATATTCAACCTGCTAGTGGATGAGGCCTCTCCCGGATATAGCCACTCAGAAGTTCATTATTATAGTTATATATGTGTTCACTGTTCATATCAAGTTTTATTTGAGTGGGAGATAATATACGAGCGTATGTTATAAATGTTCAAGGTCCTTTTTCTCATGACACTGTTCTTGTACGTGATCGTAATATTGAGCCTGGGTATCCAGTTGTTCCAGTAATTCCTTCATATCATGATGTACGGGCCTTTGAAATTGGTGGGTCTTCTTTTCCGTACTGGTTGAAGCGTCATCGTCCTCACATTCACATTCTGAAACG
>JAGDQP010051271.1:0-10454 GCA_022664845.1 Lepisma saccharinum | reverse complement strand
TCAAGACAAAGTCAGAAAGGCGAGACTAATCCGACACCAAACCAAGTCGGTGGTAGAGAGGTTTAGGTACTCTGGCTCCAAACACCAAGAGAGAGAGAGAGAATTAAAGAGGTAACCACTGTCGAAGTGAGTGATATCCTTATAATATCTGTTGGGTATTTTATAGTCTTCTACTGTCTTTCTCGTAGGCGTGATTTGAACACTTCAAAGTTTCTCCACCTGGATAAAAACTTTCTTAAACTTTATTTTTATATGGGCCAGTTTTAGTAACTTTGGACTTCGGCCCGTCACGATTTGCCTTTAGCTGTTAAGTGTTAAAATCCACACCCATGCCCCAGCCGGGACTCGAACCCGGGACCGTTGAGTCGATAGCCTACCGCCGCAGACCGCTCGACCACCCGGCTGGCTTCTTCACCTGGAGCCGGCGTCGTCTGCTACTCCTTCCTGATTACGTAATTCACTATAACTGCTCATGCTTACATTGTCTTTCTCTCGTTTTGTTAGGTACGATAAGATAAAATGAATTGTAATGGCGGTAACAGCACTATGGCTTACGTTCTTCCCGTGTTTTGTTCCGTGGCTTACTGACACACTGATTAGGTTCCCATTACAATATGATATAATTCTTAATTACAAAGCCTGTTTTCTCTCCTTCTGTGTTTCGGCTTGCTATCATGTATTTTGTTCTCTCTACTTTCAGTTTAGACCTATCTCATCGCAATCTTCTACTATATCACCAGAGCTATTTTGTAGTAGTTCGATATTGTCCCCTATTAAATCTAGTTATTTCGCGAATACGAACAGTTGGTTCAAACTATTCAATGTTAATATATTTTGTCTCCTTTTATTATTGAATTCACATATTCTAAAGCAACGTTAGATTAGTTGTGATAAAGCTCAACTTTTCTCAATCCGCTGCGAATCTCGAAACTATGTGCCATATAGTTTATGTCCACAATAGTTGGGTAGCTTGGGTACCCCATATCCACAATAGTTGGGTAGCTTGGGTGGGCACACGTGGGACTCGTGGGTGCTGGGTACTCCAGATATTAACCAGCTGGTAGTTGCAAACATCATTAGCATGTACCAGGATGAATCCGTGACTACAACCTGAGCCCGTTGGAAAGCAACATTCCCAAGAAACTATAAATTTGGAGTGATTTTCACAGTTTGGCGTCGTCTTTAGACTTCTACAGTGCTTTACGCACACATTTAGCTAGCTGCATCTGGTCTAAAATTAAACAATTTATAAAATTAAAAATAGACCAGGGTAAAGACGCGAGAAGAAATAAACTAAACTTGGTTTGTGGAGAAAGTGGAAGGGCAGTTACGATGTAGTTAACTTTTCTTCCCGTTGTGTTTCACAACGCAAGTGAAGAGGAAAAGAAAGCTTTCTTTGACGCTGTTCACGAGCGATTATAGCTTTCTTGTGTTACTCAAGTACAGCGCAACTCAATGAGGAAATAACATGTGGAAACAGTGTACATGACGTTTCGTTAAGTATCCAGTGCAGCTTATCTCCCTTCATGTTAGAACGCGGGCAGAACGGAAGACACTGTCCTATACTTTCCTTAGCACGAGAATGCAATAGTGGTAGAAATGATGGAATAAGGGTATCAATAGTTCTGGTATTATATTGTTTACATTTGATAAAAATTGTATAATTTTGTCGTAATTCGTTTCATGGGATTCTTTCTAATTTAGTGAAATTCAATTGGTAAATAAAGCTAATTGAATGCCACTAACTATTATTTTGTGTTATCTTCTGCATGTTAAAATCAGGTTGAATTTCCAGATATATTCCAACGAAAATTTGATTTCGATGTTGTTACGTTGATATGACATATATTTAACTATTATAATAAATTGTGCCCTTGATTATATTTCGATGTTAATTGCAAACAATTGTGCTCAAAAGCAAATAGAATTACATTAGCTGAGTTTCGGATGCTCTCATTTGCATGTTGAAAACATATTGTCTTAAACTATATTTCACCGAACATTTAATTTCGTCCATAGCGCTTTATTGTGAAGTGTTTTCAACTTTGACATATATTTCGCTTTATATGTATTTTCCTAATGTGTCATATTACACTTATTGAGAAATACAAATTTAATAGTACAGCGATGGTCACAGTGTTAAAGAATAAAATGCACATAAAAAAGGAAAGAAGGAATGTATTCTTTATTCTTATTCTCACATGATGCCGCCACTCGCGAGTGACTTCTACACTGCCTGTTACTAGAGACACCGTAAATGAGTAGTGACTCTCAAGGCGACCCGTGTATGAAGAAATTAAGTTACGCGTTACCAATGGATAGTGCGCAATGTTCCAGGTACGAAACTCACAGATGAATGGTAAACTTACTGTTTTCAAATTAATACTGTATATTATTATGTATGCAACGGACAAAATACAACAAAATGTTTATACGAATAGCGAATAACCATGCTATCTTTTGACCAATAGAACCCGTTTCTTCATAGCCCGTTTCTTGATTTTAACATACTTCCTCTCAACCGCAATTCAACGTTAAATGAAAGTTCGAACAGGTGGACATTTTGGTACAACTACAGTGTTAAAGTTACGTTTCGCTACTAACGTTTAATCTACGTATTTGCAACAGATGTGTGCTACTGTCGTATGATTTCCAGGTTTAAATATGGTTAAATATCAATCGTTTGGTTTTAAATATCTTCTTTACCATACGTCGTTTATTACCTGATACGCTACATCTCTCATTAATATCAGTTATAATATTTCCTCTCTTTATGATGATATACTAATTACCATGTCATCCCATAAGTAATGACCTTTGTGTGAGCACCTCTGCAATGACGCCATCAGATGAGCGAATATTAAAGTATACAGCACGTACCGTAGCTTAGTTATATAGAGCATTTGGTTGTGCAACAGTGTGTAGAAGGAGAACGTTTTGGAAGTGTGGTTTGTGTTTGATCAGGGCGGTGGCATATGCGGCATGTTTTGCTGTATGAATTTCACCGGGGAAATCCATCCTGTGTAGCGGCACGAAACATCAATGCCGTATATGTTAAGGATGCTGTGGATAATCTGAAGCGAGGGAGGTGGTTCCAAACCTTTCGGACTGGTGACAGTAGCCTAACCGACCAGACACCAAAAGGGATATTTATGCAGCTGGACAACGATGCCCTGCGAGCAACGATGAAGAGAAATATAAGGAACACTATTGAAAAACTGGGTAGTGAGCTCTATGTCATTCATTCGAGCACTTATCGTCATGTGAAGGGTCTTGGGTAGGTGCCGAAACTTAAAAAAAATGGGTACCCCATGCCCAAGCGGAAATAACAGTGAGTTGACATGTGCAGTTCCTTGCTCACCCGTCACAGACGTTATCCATTTCTGGACAGAGTGGTTAAAGCGGATGAAAAGTCGGTCCTCTACCATAACGTTACACACGAACGGCAGTTGATATCTAAAAGGGGGCATTGGAACTGTGCCAAAACAGGATCTGCATTTATGCAAAGTCTTGTTGAGTGTTTAGTGAGATATTCATTTTGAGCTCTTCCCACGTAACTAGATCATCAATGCAGATCCGCTTGAATGTCTACGGACTGCATTGTTGGAGAAACGTTCTGCGTTGGATAGTCTGAAAGTTGTGCTCAGTCATGCCGTTAACGCGTGCCTACACACAAGACAGACATGTGCTAAGATCGAGGAATGTAGGTGGGAAAAACTCCCGCACTAGGCGATTTCACCAGATCTTGTAGCAACAAATGCTGTCCTTTTCACAGCCGGCAAAACCACCTTTCCAGAAAAACACTGGGAAATATGTATGATGTGCGACGAACAGTAACCTAGTCCTTTGTCTCCAAAACCGGTATTTTTAGCAGGAAATTCAAAAACTTGTGCACATGTGACAGAGTGTTATGGAGTCCCATGGGGACTATTTTCCTGACAAACGATAGTTTTCCAGGTAAGTTATCGTTCTTTAACTCATGGTGCAAAAGATGACATTACTAATGGGATAAACTGATAGTTGTTGTAGTAGTAGTAGTTATGGTAGTATTATTGCTAGTTGTTGCAGTATTGATTGAAGTAGTATTTACATTAGTAGATGTGGTTTTAGTTGTAATTGTAGTAGTAATTGATGTAGTTGCAGTAGTAGTTATAGTTTAAATAGTACCAGTAGTATTAGTAGTAGTGTTTATTGTTGCAGTTGCAGTAGTAGTTTTAGTAACTATACCAACGGTTATAGTAGTTGTAGTAGTATTGTAGTAGTTGTTGTATTACAACTATTAGTGTTGCCAAATTGTTTTATTCACTCTGAACTAACGGGCGGGTACTTTGGATTGTATATATTAAATTGAATGGCATGGACAAGATAGTTCTATATACCATACTTTGGTGAAAAAGTAGTTATCGGTTATTGTGTTCTCATACGTGGTACTATTGACTGGTGGTATCAGGTATCGAAATATCTTCATACATGTCAGCATATGCTCCAAACCCAAATAATTATTAAACTTGCAGCAAGTTTGGCATTGCATTGGTGTAAACTTGCTACAATGTGGCAGCAAACTTACTAGTTGACCAATGCAAATTTGCTACAAACTTGGGAAGTAAAACGTGCTACAAAAAACGTTTGAAAACGTTGGTAGACCTACATCGAGAAGAATATTCATAGCCCGCAGTGCGAACACAAAACCTTTAAATTTCTATGTTGTCCACAACTCTTCCACTGCACCAATGGTTTTCCTGCTGAAGGAAGGACATATGAGTATGTATTTTATGTCACAAAAACAGTTTCTAGAATAAAGGCATGTATCTATATTTTAAATCGAGACTAAGAAAGCTTATATTGGTCCTATGTTAGATTAGAGCTATGAGGAAGACTGCTTTTTGAAGGCGACTCAAGTCAAGAGTACCATAATGATGTGTACTTTACTGTTCTCGTCCATGATATTTCTCAAACAAACTTTCTGCCAATTTCCCACACAGTACGCCAGTTAAACCAAGTTCCTACTATGATTTATTTTTCCTTACAGTGATAAACTAACAGTGGTGTTTCCTGCTGGATTACTAACTGGAACGCAGGGTTTCAGATAAGAACATCTTATTTTTATCAACTTCTTTTTGTTCCTACTGATAAATATTTCCTCTCCTTCCCTTGCGTTTGTGCTTTTCAACATTTTACACACAGTTCAAAATTGTAAGCATTGCAGTTGGTACAAGTTAAACATTTCAATTTAGATAATTATTCTTTTCTTTCATTATACATAATGCAAAGACCAAAAATTCAACATATCATCGACCCTAGCAGCAAAGTATACACATCCTAGTAAGATAACGCTGGTATTTGTGATCGAAATCTTATACGTGTATAACCGCGTCCCGTCTCAATCGTGCACCAGCCAGACCAAACCAAGTAACACCGATTTTCCTCGTACAGCAAATGGGTATGCGTCAGAAGGTACATGCAACCGGTTTGAGGTACTATCTATGATATGAAAGTGCGGAATCACTTGAAGGAATTTTTGCGATGTTTGTGAAGGAGCAAGATGGCAATAACTTGTATAAATGGATGAAATAATGACAATATACATCTTGTTTTTGACTACCAGTTGATAACATACATCATCTTTGAATAAATATGCCCTGAAATACACAATACTTGCTGGAGATAAATATTTTCACTTGCTCAAGTCCTTCTAGTAACGATATGATTCTCCAGATACACTAAAAATATTAATTGCTCTCTTACAAATTGCACAAACACTATTGAAATGAGGCAAGCTTAAAAACCTTTTTAATAAATTTAACCATCGCATGGTTTCTATCGACATGTGAACAAACAAACAAACACGATGTTAATCAATATAACTTAGTAATGCTATTACTAGTAATGGGTACTGCCTAGTTAATCCCTCAGTTATCACTAGAGTTCTAATAACATTTCATATATTTTATCTAACTCATAAATAGTGATAGTATTATGAAAGCGTTTCTACACAGGACATTTTGGCAACACCATGCGATTATAAACTTATTATATCAATACATATCAAATACATATGCGATTATAAACTTTACATATCAATTTTCTTTGAGTTTTTAGTTCGTTCAACGTAAGGATAAGTTTTTCTACTTTTCTCTTCTTATCATTCTCTTTTCTCGTCATTCATCCACTTTTCCGTTTTCCTTTTTCAGATTCATCCATGTACAAAATTACCAGGTAAGTATTGATCCTGGTATAGCTACGTTTACTTGTCCTTAATCACTGCTTTACTTTAACCAATATGCACTCGCTTATCGTTAATAATGAGCATTGACTACTGATGATCAGAAAAGCATATACATAGCATAGGACCGTCTCTCCATATGCCTCTACACCTGTCGTAACGTTATCGCTGCTTATTACACAAGCTTATTTATAATGATCCAAATGTTCTACCTATGAGATATTCTCTTTCTACTTTTATTAACTCTGCACTTTATTATATACTTGAAGTACTCACGGACTTTTCTTCGCACTCTGCGACAATGACTATTAGTACAGTTTTTTTTAATTTGCTATCTTCGGATTATACTGATTATTATGCTCAACCTTTATTAATGACTATTAACGTTATTTTCCCTCGTCGTCCTCGCAATTTTATGTGACACAGATGATTATTTAGAACTTATCTAGACATACATTTCAATTCTCTGTAATTTGACTTATTTTTATTTCTTTTTACTAAGTACAGTATCCTTTTCATTCTACCACGGGGAATTGTTTCACCTGCATGTCCTCTTTCGTTCTTTTGCAAACCAATTAACAATTTCGATTACGGGTGCGCTATATCGACATGGACAGTCTTCGAGAAGGATTTTCCACTTTTAATGACTTCTCGGAATTCTATGTCTAATTTGTATTTCTGCTGACGATTATATTAATATTACAACTGTTCTACGGACCCCTACCACGCAATTGAAAATGCTAAGGCAGCCCCGATTAGCAGCTAGAAGTGCACCGCTCCAGAATTTTGCACACCTCTGTCGGGGTACGGCTAACTGGTGTAATCTTATAGAGGTTTGGTAGCCGAAGGCACTTGGGCAGCTGCCTGCGGATAAAATTACTCCTGATTGCTTAATTCCAAAAACTTTGCTTTACTTTAAAAGGGATTTCGGAACGTTAAATTGCTCTGAATTTCCTCAGAACATCCGGGTTCTAACTACCCGTCTATGTAGACAAGCTTCCGTAATCGATATAGGTTATTCGTTTTTAAAGTGCCGTAAGGAATGTCCATTCTAAAATTATTTTTCTCATAGAGTTTTGTATTTTTTTTATCGAAAAAATATTTTCTTTAACGAAACTTGCATAGTTTAAGGGGGGTCATAAGGCGGTACTACCTCAACAGAAATGTCTTCGTGCTTGGATTGCTATATTAATAAATACACCGAACAAATCGTTCTTTGTTCTGCAAAAAATGAAATGAATAATTTACTATGTTTCACAACATGTAACCACTTATTATCAAAGTCTCTTTAATGCTAAACTGTTTGCACTTATTTAAAATATGATTGCTATTTGTTGTTTCCAGTGGGATGCTTGCCGCTACAAGTGAAAATAATAATGTTTTCACTTAAAAAAATCGTTTGAACTTTCCCTAACACTCAATATAAACACGCTGCCATGTGGGATTTGCGGTGGACAAACACCGTCTGCGTGGGTTTTCTCGGGATGATCCCGTTTCCTCCCACATTCTTCATTCCACCAATTCATCCCATCATCATCCATACGGCCTGAGCCATAGTTACCTAAAGGCCTTAAATATATTAAACCAATCAATATAAACACGGAATAGCAATCTCTCTCTTCCGGGTTCGACAACAAATTTATAACAGTGTAGTAGAACTAAACATTTGCTTATTATTGTACTAGTAAAAGCTGTGCTAATAACTTTTGAAAAATATTTAATTTATTTGAATAAACTTGAAAATATTTTTGTTAATCTTTAATCCTTCCTATCCGTATCTGCTAATGTGTTCTTAAAGATTTTACCTCTAGTTATTATATATCTTGTCTTTTATCTATTTCGTGTCTCAGAGGTTTTTGCATTTTAATAACTAATACAGAATACGAGTGTGGCATCACCTTTTGCTTCCGTAGATGTTTAAGTTTTAAAGTCTAGCTCTACAGTAGATCTAGCAGTTAATTTTCTTCATTGAAACTACTTGCGAGGAATGTATATTTTTGTCTCTATGTTGTTATTGTAAGAGCTTACTTTGTTGAATTATTTGTAGGGGTTTATGATTCTATTTACTCTTTAACTTGGATAACCTTCGACACCACTGTTAATGAATCCACCTCCCTTCTAGAATATACTGGTGCCTTCACAGTATAATACAGCACCAAAGATTTACCAATACCGTAGCTCGTGGACAATTAAATATCATTTTTTAAAAATAATATTAAGAATTATAAAACAATCGCAACACTTTCCAGAGTTGTGAACGACATGTATATCCATATACAAAGTTCTAACTGGAAAATATCATCAGTTGCTCTTCACAGAGTGCTTCTCATATACGACACCATATTTAAAACGTCAGCATTCAATAATGTTCGACGTTTTATTATATTGTTTACTATAATATCTAGAAATATTTGTACAGTCAATCAGATTAGATACAATTTGTGATAAAAGTGTGAAATTCAGTACGTTCCCGGTCCTATTCATTTAAACAATGAAAGCTCTCTAAAGCGGACAACCCTCCATAACTGACAAAATTTTTAGTTTGTAACGAAAATACAATAACATTGATAAGTAATTATTTCCTAAAGGACACATTATATTACAGGCACCAAATTCATTATAAATTAACCTCTCAAAGCGGGATCAAAGTTCATTATAACGTCCGAATTCAAATTCGTAACATGTAAACTGATATTGAATTTCATTGACCCCACTTTAACCCGGGTCATAACAGGACTAGGAACATGATGTGTGACTGAAGTTTCTTCGGGCCTAATTTTGGATGTATTACCATCTAGGTATTACTCCTGTGTGGGTGTGAAAACCTCCACAAAAACTCATTATTGTGAGCAAATTAGTTCGATCATATAACTTTCTAAAGGACTAATACAAAAATAAAAAATAATGTGAAGACCAGTGGTAATGAAGGACAATGTGATACATATATAATTTACTTAAACTTAGAGCTTATTATATTCTACTGTATTACGTTATATAGAGTACTGACTCCCTATTAAAAACCTCTTCAAGACGGATACCCCTCATGAGCGAACACTCTATTTGCTCCCGAAGGTGACTCTAGTTAGAACATCATTCCAAACATAAGTTGTTCATTGAAATAAGAGTATCAAAATATAGCACTTTTAGGAAAAAACAATCTACACTTCGAAATGCATATATATATAATGTCGCTCTATAACAACACGTTCCTTTTACACGCAATATGCATTTTATTACTCACTTTATAGTGCGATTTTCAATTTTGATGTTACACTGCGTGTTACACTGAATCATTCCGAAAGCAGAATGCCCTGTAATCAAATATTATCATCTTATTCATAACACAATTGTGCCACTAGCTTACACTTAAGTTTTGTCTTTCGCAAGAAATATATCGTAATGATCTGTGTTTATTCATTCGTTTCCACATTGCATATTTTAAAGTGGTAGCCAATACATAGTCATTGTATCTCTAGACCTTGTACTTAGGATGAAAGTCTCCAATATACGAAGAATGGCCGCACGAAAGCGAAGTAAAGTATTTCCGCCACGCTCATTATACTGGCACCCAGAAACCAAGAAATTACTCCACCCAGATATACTGAAAAAACGAAAGATTAGATTAAAATATTGTTTTCAAATAATGTCCAATGTAAAAGTTAAACTAATTTCAACTTTGCATTAGTCTAAGCATGTAGATGCCAATCTTACTAATTACATTCACGTTATGAGCATACACTCTCGTTTCATGTTCTGGGCTTCTGTGGCTCAATGGTTAATGGACTCACCTCTGGCGCTTGGGGTCGTCGGTTTAAACCAAGCTCGTGTCATGTGAGTTTCTGGTCTTTATTAGGCTTCTTCCGTTCACTCCCAATTCACCCATCCTCGCATCTTCATCCATCTGATCTGTGCTAAAGTTACCTAAATGCCTTAAACATTAAATTCAAAATTCGTTAGGTATATAAGACTATATTGGTTGGAACAACATGTACACTCGTAAGACATAATTCGTAAGACATAAACTGCTTTGGTTCGAAATTTCTTAAACATTTTTGTTCTCGTTTTTGTGTGAGTAATTTACAATTACTTTTTGATATATACATTTTCTGCATTACAAATTTCGTCTTATGTTTAACTTACGATTTTGGATTTATACTATTCATTCGAATACATTAATTGCATCTTTTGTTATGCTGTTTTACTTACTACAAATATGCCAGTTAATTTATCA
>JAGDQP010051270.1:0-14052 GCA_022664845.1 Lepisma saccharinum | reverse complement strand
AACGAAGGTAGAATATGAATCCCTGTGCCTGTCACTCATTCTAAAAAATTGGAAGTACATTATACTACCTATTTTTCAGAGGTAGTGACGGACCCAGAGATTCATATTTTACCTTCGTTTTTGTTTCTGTTAATCTGTTCCCTACCAAGAACTGGGAGGCAAAGAACCGTCCCTCTAAACCCAACTCTGGGTTCGTCACTGACTCTCAAAAATTGGGAGTACATAATTAGAATTTTATTCTCTCGATTCTGATGTACAGTTTTTACAGTGTACGATTTTGTTGCTTCATTAGCTAATTTTCACAGTAAAATTAATACGTTTGTAACTTTGTCCACTGCCAATACCTTACAAAGTACTTGTCGGAAAACTTTGAAAAAAATTGTTGTCGAAAAAACAACACATAAGTGTATACGCAGAATTCAATAATAAAGTTTGGAAACAACGATGTATCGGAAAATTTCCTACGGGAAATAAAGTTGATCAATTTAAATCGTAAGATACACCTTTAACCTGTTTGGAACCATCAGTGAATATGAAACAACTTGTAGAGGAAATATTTTGAATTTTCTTGGGGTTTACATCTTCGGTATCTAGTTTTTGGAAGACTAATGTAACATTACGTCTGCAACTTTTTGTATCACTAATATATAAAAAATACTGAGTGGAGAACATAAAAAACAGAGATTTGAATGATAAATGTGCATGTGCAGAATTCAACTGTAGTATTTAGGGAACCAATCGTGTACAAAAATATATTTACAGAAAAATAAGGGGACTAAGTTTAAGAAAGTGGTTAGGAATAGCTTAGTTTTAATTTTGTAACAAACATTACTTATCGGTAAACAATTTAACAACATTCACAATGCTTTCAGCAAATGCTTTGCAAGTAGTTGTCAATGCACGAAGTTGTAGATTCGTTCTGAAACAATATTTTCGTGCTGTGAAATCGTAATAATTCATAAAAGAAAATGTTCCGCTGAAAGTCGTTTCACATGTGTCACGCTCCGAAGAAATGTACTTAAGATTTAATTTTTTATTCGAAATGTAATGGTTTCAATATGCTCCAATTTTCTACTTTCAAATTCAATTTTTCTTAGATCAAAACTTAATTTGTTCTAAGTCTATAAAGACTTGAATACAATTACGATCTTACAAGAAAAGCCATTTGAGTTTATTTATCTTGAATCTTGAGTTTATTTATGACCTTTAGGCATTTATGGGTCAGTCCGGGGGAAGCATTCGGCCAGGGACTAAGATGCAGGCATTTTCTTGGTATGACCAAGGAAAAATAAAAAAAAATGGTATTATTATTATTACATTACGTTTTTATTTTGTTTTATATACCATGTTATCAGCAATTTAACTTCGTCCGTTCCGATGATAAAATGAGGAAGTAGATATGATTTATATGACAATGAACTAACGCTATGAAGTAGGTTCTACAATCAACAATAACATATACAAAAATATTGTAAGAGTAGGGAGCTTTAGTATAGACACTAAATTTTGTTTATTTCTTGCAGGGAGTTTCTGTTTCTTTCGTTTTGCAGACTTGACGTGTTTTAGAGACTGATCTTCGCAGACGGCACCAATCGCCTCAGCATTAGAGAGAACGTCCAGTTTCCATATTTGTACATCCTCACTGAAACATCAAACATAAATATTCTTACTTCTCCTTGCGAAAATATCAGTCCATATAATCAGTAATATTCTTACAATGCCGCAACATAGATCAATGCAACAAAATGGCGTTCCAAAACTTTAAAAATGCATTTGTCGAAAAGTCAGTTTGTCTTTAAGTACCTACCAATCGACTCTAGCTCAGTTGGTATGTCGTTGGTTTAGCAATCGAAAGCTAACTCAGCGGTATATCCCATCCTAACTGAGGTTTAACAGTAACATTAGGCAAATTAAGCCTTGGTGAACTACCTAATTGCACCCTCTACCTCTCCCTGGCCTGAGCCTAAGATGCCTAAAGCCATAAATAAATTCAATTGAATTATTAAGTACTTTTCTTGGAAGCCGATCATATGTTCAATGATTGTTCCAAAAAAATGAAAAGTAATTCAATTTTTATATTTGAATTACTTTTGAAGTCCCTAAGCTTTATTTATATTTTCTGTGCGCTTCTGCTTTTCCAAGCCTGGTTATAAAGTTTGCAAACACATTTAAGCTTTTCATTTTCTTGTTTCAGACCTATTCAGCAAAAACCTTTCTAGTTACTCGCGATGTACCAAGTTATTAAAACAGTCTAATTAGTAAACATTTTGTAATTATTAACATAAATACTTACTTTGATCATGGCAATGGGTTCCTTCTAATATGGTGTGCTCAATTCTTACGGTTTTAAAACAGAAATCTGAAATACAGACAATTGAAATACTTGTAATTTTTGTTACTATCGTGCAGTTTGTAGGACTTGCGTTCAAGGCAATTATTCTTCTATAGTGCAGGGATTTTCTGAGAAGTGGAACAGACTGTCCCTTGTGTTATCTCTTTTCAGATTTATCATTAAATATTCTTCACAATATTTTTACATGTATAATTCAATCTCTTCTACGTAATACAACAAAAATCATCTTCTCAATGATTTGACGTAATCATTTCGTACTATTTCCGTAGCAATATGCTTCTCCTTATGCTACATTTCTTTTTCAGAAGTTTGAAGACGAAAAAACAAGAAAGAGAAAGAACATTTACATCATCACTTAACGAAATAATTAATGTACAAATCTGAAGAACACACTTCAATAAGTTAAAACACCAAAACATGTTTTTAATAACAGAAATTTCTCGGAATAATGACAGGGGTCAGTCTTAACTTGCAGTGCTCTTCTTATCGCTAGTTTGTGTCAACTTTAATGTCTTCACAATTTGGCGCACGTAACTCTTAACTTTTTATACTTTCACCTAAGTATGTTCGAATCCTATCAAAGGCCGTGTTTTATTTTACTTCACGAAACTCAAGAGTAATTTCAATGTCCTAGTTTCAATTTACATATTTTTTCGTACAAGCTTTTATTATTGTTTTTTAAAATGGCATTAGCTCGCTTGGCGAGCTAGTGAGTGGACGTGTTTGATTAGTGTTCCGTGGTGTGATCAAACGTCGGTGAAGTATTTAATTGAACTTTATTTGTTTTCTATTGAATTCAAGTTTATTTTTGATTTAATGAGGATATTATGGCTACACGATATGGAAATACTATAAAGAAAGTTGATACTTTACAATTAGACTTACTTGAGGTACGAGGTAGACTGAATTTACCGACATTACATGACGCAATAGCCAGAAACTTAGGACAATTACCAAATGAATTATTATCTCTCGAACCAAAGTTCTATTTCAGGTAGACGTTTCTTAATTAAAAAATCATCAAATACTTCAGAGAGTGTTACATAAGTGTGACGGGAAATTATATTATGAATCTGACACATAAAAAGTAACTATACCAGTGAGTGAAGTGCTTACCGATAACATAATGGCTTCAATTTGGGTGATACCGCTAGAAATTGAACGCGACACGAAATAGCAAAGACAGTTCGGCGGGAGAAAATATTAATTTGGCATTACAAATATTTATCACGAATTTAACTTAATCGATGGATGGGAATTTCTTTATCCTCAAAAGCCTGGTGGAACTTATTATTATTCCCAAGGATGAATATATTTATTCTCAACATTTTAAAAATAAAATTAAAATGATAGACGATCGTTACCTTTCTCAAACCATGTTTTAGTGTGGACCAAAGTGCAAACGGATATACACACTCATTTTTCAACCAGCTTTGTGCGGTATTTAAATACACAACTATGTGAATTAGAAGATTATAAAAATAATTATGGAATTATGGACACATTATAATACCCAATATATGAGTAATCAAAATATGGAGTTATGGTGGTGTAATTTAAAAAAAGCAGTCAAATATGAAACAATTTTGTTTTCAAAAAAATAAATCAGAACTTAAAAAGCACAACTACAAAATGATTAATTAGCGTTACAGTATTACACAGACTTGACATAAGGTGATATAAAATGGTTACAACAAGTAAAACATTTACAAAGTGAATTTCGTTTAATTCATGTAAAACATGTACTGGGTGTTCAGGTTAGATCTAAGTTGACACAGCTTGGAATTAGTGAACCGGCGGTGTATCCAGCAATTATTAATGAGCGTAAGCGTACTAAATTAAAAGTTATAATTTTTTTTATAGATAAGAATGGTAGAAAGTATACGGGGGAACAATATAGTGCGATACGACAACATTATCAGTCTTTTTACACTCAACAAGCTATGGCGGGTGAGGAGTCCTTTTTTCATAATATAAATATAAATAAACTAAATGATCCACAACAACAAATATTGTGCAATCCTATTACAGAGAATGAAATAATCGGGGCTATTAACTAAATGGATACAAATGCTTCCCCAGGTCCAGATGGTTTGGGATTAAAATTCTATAAAAATTTGAAAAACAAATTATTCCTTTTTTTACACAATTATATAATTTGTTTTTACAAGACCGACAAATGGTGATGGAACTCGCGCAGTCATACGATATTTTGATACACAAAGCCGGTAAACATAATGATCATGCAGCATCTGGCTATCGTTTAATCTCATTGTTAAATACAGATTATAAAATTCTATTACGAGTGTTTACGGAAAGGTTAAAACCACTTATGTTTTTTTTCTACTCGAGGATTGTCAAGGCAGAGTATCTAATACCCAACTAATACAAATACTTCTTGCGTCCTTAAGAGAAGTAGTAAAGGCGTATCAACATAAAATATTGCCTGATTTTGCCATTGTCTCAACTGAGTTTGAAAACGCTTTTTCTTCCATGAATACACAGTATTTAATGGAAGTACAGTTGAGTACCGAAAACTCGGCCTAATGTGGACCGAAGGGTGATCGAGTTTGTGAAAATGCCGGGTTATCGTGAATGTGCTTAAAAAAGAATAAGTACGAGTGTTTCCTCAGAAAATACAGTACTGTACTTGAATGTATTGTTTGCTTGAGAATACAACAGAGAATAAACTGCCCAAATACCCTTAAACAAAGGAAATTAAGTACTTTATGAAGGCATAGAGCCTTTACTACATGGAAATGAAAATTAATGAATACACAGTGTACAGTAATTTACCTGATAAGGCAGACCTCAGAATTTTTGTTTTCGCCCTGTCAGGGTGTTGTCGAGTTATCCGGACTGCCGGGTTATCGAGTACCGAGTTTTCGGGAACTGTATTACTACAATTTAATTTTCCTGAACAATTTACAAAAATGTTGTCCAATATATACAGGGTGCGTACAATTCATTTGAACATTAATCACAGAATATTGCCAGTCATTAGGATGGAAAGAGGACTGAATCAAGGAAGTCCAATTGCCACCTATTTGTATACTTTGGCTATGGTACCTTTAATACAGAATATAAAATCCAAATTGTACGGAATACAGTATCAACAAGTAATACTTAAAGCAATAGTATATATCGATGACGCGATATGGATAGTCCGTTCGACAGATGAACTGACAATAATTGGGATATATTAAATAAATTTAGTTCAGTTTCAAATATTAGATTAAATGAAAATAAAACTAAAAAATGCCCTTTCAAAAACAATAAAAGTGTGGCGTGGCAACATCATGAGGAAAAATAGTTTCTCAATTAAATTGTTTAGGAATATGGTGAATAAATCGGATCCAAAACACATTACAATTAAATGCAGACTATTTACTCCGAAAAATTACCGGTGGTCTTCAAATATATAAATACTGTTTTCGTACAATATTGGCACGAGTATGATTTGTAAATATTTTTATACTTAGCAAAACAACTCATTTTTTTTCAATTATTTCCATTACCCAAGAAAACATATTCTGCGATATTAATGCAGATTGGACGATTTATTTGGATGTCGAAAACTTTAAGAGTACGTGTTATCTTTCTTTAGATAAGGGTGGATAGGGTCTAAAAAATCAGTTTTTTACAATTGCCTTGCTTAATCAATGCGAACTTTTATACAATATCCTGATACATTTTCTTCTACAATGTTGGATGAAGTATTTAGGAGAATTGATGGTCAATTACCCATTAATATTGGGAGGTAGAGATGGATTCTACCATATTTAACTAAAATATATATTAACATAGTTTCTTATATGTACCAGTAATACAATGTCATTATATATAGGAAAGGGCGCAATTTCCTTTTGAAACTTGGGCTGTAAAACAACATTATAATTATTTACAAAATATCAATATAGAATATGTACCAGTAATAAACCTCATTTTTCAACTATCTGTTGGGAGGAAATTTAACCATATTTAAGAGAAATAAAGAATGATTATAAATTTATTACTGCGAATTTCACGTAATTTATTAAATATATCCTGTAAAAAATCGATTATATCAATTAGGAATTATAGATTCACCGATATGTAATAAATGTAATAAGATTGATACTATATTACATAGAGTAAGCCATTGTGGTCAGCAGAATCCAATTTGGATGCAATGTAAGAAAATAATATGGAGAATAACAAGAGCGTCTTCAATGAATTACACTGACTCTGAATTGATGTATTTTCCTTCTTTTAGAATATATCCTAAAGCAAAAAAAAAAAGAATCGTTTTTTGGCTTATTGCCACTACAATTTAATTGATATTAATCTCTCCTTTTACAAATAGTATTGAATATTATGTTGAATATTTGAATTATCAAAATAATAATATGATTACAAATATACATACAAAAAATTATATCAAAGTCATTATAATAAAACATTTTATGTTTAGTTGTTTATTTTCATACCAACAAGAAATGTTCACATAGGAGAAATAATGATTTAGCATGGACGTTATTTGGCGTAAAATTAAAATCGTATAGCCACACAGGAGAAATTTTTATATATATAATTTGATAGTATGATTAATCTCTATGTTACAGTTAGGTTTATTTCAAACTTTTGTTTTTGTATATTATATATGATATTTTCAGCAAATTGAAAACAAATGGGTTAGCGCATGCAACTTTTAACTTTTTATACTTTCACCTAAGTATATTCGAATCCTATTACAGGCCGTGTTTTATTTTACTTCACGAAACTCAAGAGTAATTTCAATGTAATAGTTTCAATTTACATTTTTGTTTCGTACATGCTTTTATAATTGTTTTTACGATGACATATTAAAACTATTCAATATATACACTGGCTACAAATAGCACGTTGAATTGTTAAAAAAGATGGCAGCAACGAGCACTATTATGTGATGCAAAGATTGATGTTTTATAAATTAATCATAATGATAACATAAGTTGGGAATAAAAATGCCAGAGGCAAACCATAATTGTAATATAAAGTACGTAATCACTGACACGATTTAAATACTCATGATATTCGTATAATTAAATATGTAATGAATTTACTAATTAACAATAAAAAGTAACATAAAAGTAGCTGATGCCTGGTAACAACACGGAAGTACAATTCTATGAGCTGCTTGAACTATGGACAACAAAAAGCAATGAACGACAATAACTGACGTCACGATGATAATTCTAAATTTAATTACAGACGCCCATAGGTGTTTGCTTGACAATTTTTCAATCCAGTCTTGTCACGATCAGGTAGCTTATATGCTACTCATGTTGAATTTGGGTTCTCAGACACACTCAATTTCGTACCATAAACTTCGGAGGATTGCTTCTGATTACCCAAGCAAGTTGATAAGTTACTTATTGCGGGACTTTGCTTTCTGAGTTGTTCATGAGTACTCAACCATCTCTCTCTTTGCGCTTATCATACTATTGATATAATTTAATTAAACTTAATTGATTTCAAGGTATACAAAACATCATCTACTTGTTCATGTGTGTAATTCATTTTAATTCTGGATTTTATTCATTAACCTGTTCAGTTACTATTAGAATACGAGGTTAACATCAATCTTGCCTCACCAGCTTTTACTTGAGAATGAACTTGGCCCACTCTCAAGTGAACTCTGGAAGAAGTGCAAGCATACCCAGATATGGACCCATCCAAGTCTCAACCACTTGTTTCCGTCTCGTCTGAGACGAATTTAGGATTAACTCAACACCAGTCTCAGTTTAACACGAGTTACGCTAATGAAATATCTCAATGATAGTCGAGATATTGGGATAAACGTAAGGGTAACAGATTAGACCTTTATCATTTATTCATATGCTTTTAAGTTCTTGAAAAATGTTTCACTAGCATTCATTAAAAAAAGTATATGATTGTCATATGTAAAAGCTCACATCTTTTTACAGAAAAAATAGGGTATTCTTTTAAATATAAGAGTTCTAAAGAGCATTAAGATATCTTATGACTCAATCATAAAAAAAGAGCTGCTATAAATTAGTGTTGAAGCAACCAAAATATATCTTAAAGAAGTATTTAATTAAAAATCAATTTTAAATGAATAAAATGAACTAAATGACGTGTTAAGGTATACAGAATCACTATTCACCACCTATACTATTTCTTTCGATCCATTTTTGCTATCTCTTGTTAACAATACTGACAAATCAAATACCATCTGTATGTTAATGACAAGCAGTCGGCAGATTGATAATGTCATAACATGGTGGCGCCCGATTAAGCAAGAGACTGACAAGAAAACATACTGATGGGGCAGAAAAAAACTTATGATTGTTTCCTTCCGTTATGTTTAGAATGTCAAAGTTTGTGCCCATGCAAATTTTGGCAACCCAAGCGCAATTACTTTGGGAGATATCAATGATATAAAGTCAGATTCTTGTTTCGAGAGAGTGATATAAAAGTGTGGAAATTCCCTTATATTTTAAATTGCTGAAAGAAATGGAAAACAGATACACAGTACTGGATACTAGGTGGAAGGCGCTACCTTTCGGAATGTTTATTTATCATGCCCGTCATCTTGAAGTCCGCCATATTGAATTTAGTTTGATTTCCTTAAATTGGAAGGGGCTCGTGTAACATGTCATTCTGAGATAGAACTTTACGAAAAATACGATTCTGATGTTAGTTTTGCTGTATAAGTATTGTTGTGAGAGAAAAGGTTATGTGACACTTATTTACAGTATTGACGCGATAATCTGAAAATACCAATTTCGTTTCGAAATAAGAAAGGAAATGAAACCCAAACTTATATAAATTGTTCCTGGCTACAGTGCCCTATCGATATGGATTTGTATGCATTTCGGTTTCATTTCCTCTGTTGTTTCATAACGAAATGGGTATTACGTCATCAGCCAGGACGAGTGTCACATACCCTTTTCTCTCACAATAATATACTTACAGACAAATTGACACCAGAATCGTATTTCGCGTGAAATTCTAGCCCAGAATGACATGTAACACGACTCCCTTCCCATTTAAGAAAATCAATCTTAATTCAATATGGCGGACTTCAAAATGGCAGCCATGGTAAGCAAACCTTCCACCCAGTATCCAGTACTGTGTATTTACTTTCCATTTCTTCCAGAAATCTAAACATGTAAGGGGATATCCACACTTTTCTATCACTCTCCAGAAAGAAGAATCTGACTTTTAAATTATCGATATCTCCTAAAGTAATTGCGCTCGAGTTGCCAAAATTTGCATGGGTACATACTTTGACATTCTAAACAGAACAGAAAAAAATCATAAGTTTTTTCTGCCTCATCAGTATGTTTGCTTGCGAGACTGTTTCGAAGCAAGGCTTTTTATTACTCTTGCTAAATGCATCACAGAAGGAAAAAAAAGGCTTTCCGTAGTCTACTTTAACAGAATTTTTTTATTGCAATAAAAATAGTACTGGAAATGTCCATTGTGTTATAGAAAAAATCAACAAAAGGTGTAAGTAAAGTATGCTATTTTTACACTGTTGATTTCATCAAATTAAAAATTAGATTTTAAAAATATTTTGCCATTAGTTTAAAAGAATATTTACTTTCAAACTGCAAATATATTTCAACCGATACAGATATATGTGTACTTGAAACAAAACCATATGGGCAATAACAAATAGATATAGATGATAATGAAACGTTTCCATTTGAAAGGTGTACATGTTGTCACAGCTATAAAATAACTGACGTATACACTTTTGGTAAGCTATGAAGTATCCTAGAACTTTTTTATATTTATAACAAATGTTTGTCAACAATACTTTATATTTATTTTTACCATACATTTTGTGATTTTACAATTGTACAATTACGTGTAATCAATGCATATTAAAATCTTCCATTTTTATTTCCGCAGTGAATTGTTTCAAGTATTGATGATAAGAACAATGAATAAAAGAAGCTGAAATGCGCTTTCTATAATTTGTAATAAGTCCTAGTTTAGTGGTTAAACAACATTGTGTAATTACATTTAGTGATTGATTATTGTATACATCATTTTAAAAGGGTCTGATTTGTGGATACATATAAGAGAGTGCGTTCACATTCATCCTAATAACTCGAAAATTAAAATCTTCTGGGTCAAGTTTGCCATAGTTTTGTAATCTATTTGTAGTAAACCATAAATATCCTTGTCCGTCAAAGCAGAAAGTATCGGGCCACTGAAGATCAACATCATCATGCGCTATTATTGTTTGGTGCTCATTTAGCGGCATTTGTGATGTGTTCCACATTGCAATGGCATGCATATCCTGCAATCCATAATATAGAATTCCGTAATTATCCATGACAATACCACCAACTTTTGAAGGAGTTGGTTTACTTCCTCGGAGATATACGTACTCCGATACGTATTTGTTGATAGGTGATCCCTCAGTGACAATCACTGTAGGTAAAGAATACATTTTGTTACTAGCTTGAGGACAATAATAAAGCATACTGGCTGACGTTGAATATTGTGAAAGTGTGATACCGTTTACAGCACTTCCATTGTCCGTCTCTTTGGCCATACTTTCATCCATTATCTTCCAAGACAGATTCTTCTCCAAGCAGTAAACGATAATGGCTGCATCATTAGAATCACTGAAGTAAGCATACCAATGGAATACATCAACAACAATATCATTTAAATAGCTTGTTTGGTACGACGCTACATGATTAGGGAAAACATGCACTCTAACCACTTCATTGGTACTTAAATCTATTATTACAAGTTTCGGAGGGCACGTATTATCCGGTTGTTCTAGTCTGGTATTTCTTCTACCGATATCAGCAACCCACATACGTCCAAGAGGGTCGATTTCCATGCTTTGAATATTTTGTATAGCAGAACAGTTCCCAATCTCCTGCAATTCCCAGTTTGGATAAGGTCTTAACGATGGCGATGGTTTTGAAAAATCAGTCGCTGATATCCAATTCAGTGTGAATGGTACTCCTTCATCCCATCTGGGAACTGTTAAATATATAACATCTTTCCACATTTTAATACCTAAAATTACATTGTGTTCTGGAATCACTTCAAAGGTGAAGTTTTTAGGAAACTCATAGATCACTTCTTTCCATTGAAACATGATTTCGTATTGACACTTCACGAATTTCACAAGGAACAAAAAAAGTAGAAAACTCTCCATTTCTTCTATTTAATTTCTTCTCCAAACATTTCACGATAATTGAAGAAATCAAATTGTTTTCTGTGTTTCCTGAAACGAAAAAAACAATAATGATATTTTTATTTTAAAAAATAGGGAATAGTTATTAGATTTGCTTTATGTTATAGGAAAGAGAATGGCGGCAATAAAGTAAATTGCTTTTCTCCGTAACAAATAATTAACGTAACGTATATAAAATGTCTTCCGTAACGAAAATTTATTTAAACTGATATGATTATTATCATATTAATTAAGTTAATATAACAAATGTGATTACCAGTTGATATTAATGTCTTAATTTAGTATAGAGTCTCCGTTAATTGTATTAATGAACATGGCAATTAGACAAGTGAAATTGGAAGTAATTAAATAGTTCACTATTGCTCAAGCAAACTTAGTGGAAGGCTTCAGCATATAAATAAATACATTCATTAATTTTTTGTCATAATTAGGGTATTTTTATGAAAAGTTTTTTGTTAAAGCCTATGCTAAATAAGAAGGCCATCCAGATAATTCTGGTGTTATTAGTTCAAGAGTTCTCAGGTATCAGAGTAAGTGAAACAATATGTAGTTAATTAGGATATTGTATTTTAAAATAAATATTTTGGGTAGTATAGATTTCATTCTTCAAGAGCAAACAATTTCGTAGTAACAACTAAATAATGCATTACATATATTATACTTAAGAATTTATTCTAAGACGAATGGTTTCAACGTACGTTTCACCATGTAGTTCTTTATTGATACTGTATTGCAACTTACATTTATGATTTTACGGAATCTTAAGCTATATTGTGTTACGTCAAAATCTTTGCTATTGTAGTGTAAGAAGGAATTGCGAAGGTATATTCTACCATGACGACATTAACCTGTGAAACTTGGAAAACTTCCGCAAAACCTCAATCAGACTGACCAGGATAGGAGCGAGACTCGAAACGGGACCGCTTCCGTTTTGCTTATCATTAGTCATTAACCGAAAACACTAGACCGTGGGGATTTTTAGGTGGATAGTGGATGTGAAGTAAAACATTTAATACATTATTGTTCGAAAAATGTAAATATCTTTATTTATGGAATTAACGTTCATATCGTATTCTAATCACGCAAGGAATGCTTTCCAACGGCGATGTGACTGTATTTGAGAACCTTTGCACTAGTAGTCAGTCTTATAAATTGAGATTAAAGATGGATGAAAACTGGCTACTGTCCAGATCCTAGCCGAGGGTGAATAGCTAGTGGCATTATCTATTATTTCAGTGTCCTCAAGTCAGCCACAATCATATTCCACATATACTCTGCATTTCAGTTCTCCTTGAACTTGTTTTAAACCAAACAATCACAACAACAAGTTGAACATATCAACTTCGGTTACGTACAGACCTTATAAAATGACTTTGGACGTTATTTTTCAAGGAATATAAATACACGTGAGTCGTTCGGCTTAAAAGGTGGATGCCATTCTATCTATCTCTGTTTCCCATTTTACTACAAAAAAAATGATCTACGTAGAAAAAGGGTGCCTTAATATTGTGCACCCATCTCTTCATCTGCTTTCTACATTAAACAACGCAACATGAGTGACAATCCGGCTCAACACTGGCGTATGGCTGGACTTAGGGACACTTACACTTATATACGTACATAACAATTATTCATTGTAAGAAGAATGCAAAATAGAAGAGGAATTATTTCCCTATTCGTGATTTAACTCTATTTCCTGATTCTTTTTAAGCGCTTTACATATAAAATTACCGTCAAATTCTGGTTCACGTAGGAGTGATAACCAGATATATACACGCGTTTAACGTACAGAAGCCTGATCGAACTATATGCGACCAATATGTAACGTGCAGCTTAGGAAACTCCATGCCGCAACCACCGGCTACGTTCTATTGGACCACCTTCATCATGGACTATTGCCCGATATCATAATTTCCACTTCGACAAGCTACGTTGGAGCACCAACATGGGAATTCCATCCCATTCCTCACGGCAGGCTTTCCAGAGGCCAGGGAGCGTGCGGGGACGGCAATGTTGCAGACGTCGTTTGAGCATGCCAAATGTGCGAAAATCCATGGAACTGGCATTAGAGCTCTTCACAAGAATGTCATGAAATGGCAAAACATGAATTTCAGTTTCTTGATCCATGTTCTAATAAAACTGAACGGATAATCTGGCGGTGTGGCTTGACGGTTTGTTCATGTGATCTACACCTTGTTAAAATACGAGGGTTATTTGTTTCCACCTTACCTTACGGATGGTAAACTTCCCTTTCTACCCGAATCCAACGACAATCATGATTCCCGGTGGACAACTTTCGCGATACTGGTAGTATAATTCTGCTTGTCCTTTCCGCTGGTGCCACGATACGTAATTGTCCGAATGTGACCATTCCGTGGTAGATAAATGTTTGCCTTGTTTAATGTGATCACGTACTGCCATTTTTTCCCCGCCAGGTGTAGCTCATACAGTTTGCGGCAGTTGGTTTTGTGTTCCGCAATAT
>JAGDQP010051269.1:1187-14052 GCA_022664845.1 Lepisma saccharinum | reverse complement strand
GTCAAGGGAGGCTTCATAAGTTGTTTTTTTCTCTCACGCAGAAGGTAGAGTCGTTTATTGCATCGTATATGGCGAAGTTCGAAAAGGGCTCTTAAACATTGTTTCCAAATTTACTCGAAAGAGAATGTAAATATTCCTCATATCAAATAAGGATTTTTATCTGAATCATTCAGTTGTATGACGCCAGAGAACTATAAATTAAACAAAAAATCATCAACTGCCTCTGGCGTCAACAGTGAGTTACATTTCCAAAATCGATAGATTAAGACATACACAGCGTATCAAAGTGTAGACACATTAATTATGATTAGAAAATTACTATATTAGAACAAAATTACTGCGATACTACGAACCATAATTCTTTAGATGTTGTAACTAATAATTTGAACAATGATGATTTATTTTATCAACTCAATTAATGAGCTTTGATCATTGAAAGACAAATGAAGGTTCATAAATGTAATTTGAGTCATCTTGGAAGAGAAGAAAAAATGACTAGCTACATCATGTAAATTTGCTTGCTGCTATGATAAAATAAACTTACAAATTACCTGACCCACTCCTTAAGCTCCGCAATACCATGCAAAAGAAAATCTTGGGGAAATTATTGGCGGCTGCTCATTGCTTCTTGGCACCGGTATTTTAATGCACAGTGAAAAATAGCTGTGCTAATTCAACACTTTTTTCGTTAAAACAACAAAACAAACGGTGTTTCTTTCGGTGATTCAATCCAATTGATCTGTTGTCAATGCTGATTCAGCACAGTGGAGGGTGTCATATTAGCACCACCACAGTTCTGAATCACCGAAATTATAAAACAAACGGTGTTGGTTTCACACAAAAATTGGTGGTCGCCCTGGGAAACCGAAAAGTGTTTAATGAACACAGCCATTTTTTGCAGTGTGTGTATCAGGTAATTGTACCTCAAATTAATGTAGTAGTCCACTTCAACACCACAATTCCCCATTTGACTTTCGATAATATCTCCTAATAGTTCCAAATCACGCACAGACCTAAACTGATGGGAGAAAAGTCTGAATATGAGTAGCAAAAATCAAGTAAGAGCTTTAGAGAATAATTTAAAACGTGTGATGAACCTGTAGAAACATTCAAGTGAATTTAGTACAAAGGAAGTTCATCACGAAATGGGACACATCGACGCCTTCAAGGACAATGTAAAGCATGGAAAGAAAGGAAGGAAGGAAGAAGCTGCCTCATTGTCCGAAAGCGGAAGAATATGGAAGAGGAAAAAGTCCACATAAAATGGAATTATTTAGCGCAACTAGGACTGCAAGAAAACTTGTGTTTACAGTATACGATCGTTTAAGTTCATCAACTTCTTCGTTTCTTTTTATGGCAGTTCTAGTCTTCTGTCGAGTTTCATCCGAAACCAATCTATTTAGAAGCTTTCTTATTAGCTACTACCAGCATCCCTCTCAGCTCATCTTTGCCATTCCATCTGTTCCCGGAGCCCACATTCCATCCGCCAAATTCCTTCTCGTTCTCCTTTAAATTTTTTCTTCCTCTCTCTCTCTCTCTCTTCTCTGGACTTCAACCATCTTCCTTTTCTCGGTTCGTCCTTGATGCAACATTTTTTTCGCCACTGTTCCGGAAATTGCCTTTACTTCTTTTCTTTTAGATCTCTTTTCCTCTTAACCATTCCCCATTTTTACTTTTACCCATTCTTGAGTTCCTTTTCTTTTTTACTTTTTTCTTCTTGTCCTTTTGTTACATTTTTTTTTGCTGCGAGTTGCGTCAACTAACCTTTTCTGGATGGAAAAAAGAGAAAACGAAGTTGGAAGAAACCAAACTAGAAAATTCTAGCCGTTTGTCAGGTTCGTGTCTGGAGATTCATCAACGAAATCCTTTCTCGCTTTTACTGTCTTTTGGCGTACGGTTTGGCTTTTTTCTTTCTCCTTGCAGTTCTCCCTCCTCATGGTTACTGGTTTTCGGGAGCACAAAGAAGGACAATCAGTAGTCACGTGTGGTTTCACTTTCTTCATTTCTTCTTCAGAAGGTTATCTCTTCTTCCTCTGTCAAGGATAAGAAAAACTGCAGTCATTCTGGTTGGTAGCATCTATGTCTCACTGTCTTTTCATTCAGTCAGAATCAAAAAGGCCTTGAGTGACTATCTACTGAGAACGGCGTAGTGCTCTAGCCAACCAAATTATTATCGTTCTTTTGTTCATGACGTGTTATCACTGACAATGGAGCACTTAAGGGATTTCTCCTTTCAACAAAATGGCGTTGACCAAACCGAGAAGGAAAGTTAGATAAGCATGTCCTCCTCATTGCTGTCTTCTTTTTTCTACAATTTATTGATCTACTAAACGTTTATACCATGATGTTATTTGTTACGCGTACGATTGATTCTCTGTGGCCGTTTATTTTCTGAGTTTGCAACAGGTGATTCGAAAGGGATTGTTTCTGTTGGTGAAATAAATCCGTATGTTCTCCTTCCCGTATGTGATTTGTAATATTGCAATGTACTAATACTCAGCTCCTCGGCACAGTTTTAGGAGCTACAGTGTGGGAGAGCAGTAACCAGAACCAGCATCACGACATTTACCTGGTAATAGTGATTAATAACTGCTGTAAGAACTTTAAGCAGGATGGCCAGCCTCTAGTCTTCGGTTCTACAGTCTTAGAACATTGAAATATTTATGTATATACCTTTTAAGAATTATATAATTTCAAATTTTGTAAAACAAAAGCAAATTTATTTTCTTTAAAATAATCGCGCAAGCATGCAGGTTTGAATTCAGCTCGCGTCCTATCGTGCCTGAGATTTTTAGGGGTTTCCTCAATTCTACTAGCTGAAAGCAAGTGGGGTACCTAGACCATGACCATGGCCTTTGCATGTTCCTTCCTTTTAATACAAAGAGTACCCACACTTCATTTTTGTAACAGAAGTGAGCCATAACTGCCTGGTCAATCCATGCAATGCACAGTTAGAGACAAGACGGGACACCCACGACCATGTAGGGCGACCACAAGCCGCAGTAAGGGAGGCTGCAAAACTACAAACCCTTTCTTGCAACTGTCACTCAGGTTCAATATCGTAAGCTTTCTCCTCTCGACTGAAATGCATTGATTTTTAAAAAATTATTTGTAATTAATAAAGGAATAATTCGATTTGAAACAATTTTCACAGCTCATTTGTTTTCGTATTTCAGGAAACTTTAACACTTGAATAGGAAATATAACAAAAGAACATTAGTTCTGTAGGGTTGAAGTTCAACTATCTTTGTAAGCAATATGAGAAAGTTTCTATCAAACAAATGCCATAGAAACCAGAACCAATTACAACAACTTTTCCAGTCCTTTTCGTATTCGCATTTTTGTGATCAAAATCCACTAAAGTATATTACAGGAAGTGTGTGATTTCTTTGTTCTGTCTGTGTGTGTTTACTGTCCCAGTTCGTGTCCTCTAATCAAATTTTCACCCATTTTCCATTGTCCAATCGACTTGAACCTTTATACCACTTGTATGTGCCGGATTCAGTAGCCTAGCTACTGGAAAGCCGAATCGGCTGCTCAGCTTTGAAGGGGACACGAAAACCAAAGAAATCAAAGGCAAATAATAAAAAAAAATGGGAAAATGAAATAAGAGAGAGAGAGAAAATGAAATAACTTCATCTAATTTAATCTTGACTAATAGCCCTTTTATTTTTAAGGTGTTAATAGCTATTTGAATTTTTTCGTTGATTACTACTTCTTCATCTTCTTCATTCTCTAATTTTTGTACTGGTATTTCTGAAGTTCTAATATTTCTAATTTTCTTTCGACTTTCATTTTAGATTCAAGTAGAGCGATGGAAATCAAGGTAAACAAAATCTCTGGATACCATATTTGGCAAGATTACTTACAGAATGTCTGAAACAGAGAACGTTTCCTAGGGTATCGAAGAAAATATCAATAGATAATGTTCCTTGTTAATAATAACTCTAAAAGGCAAAGACAAAGATACAATCTTACGTAAATCCTAAGGCCTATTCGTTTATTAAACCTATTTGGAAAATTATTTGAAAAAATATTGATAAAAAGATCACAACAAAGATTTCGAAATTTGGAGATGTGCCAACTGCAATTCGGATTTAGAAAAGACAAAAACATTGTAGTCGTCATAAACACATTTTGCAACATTGTAAGCAGAGCAGAAGCTGGTGCATGCAAATATGTTCTGGGCTCATTTGTTGACCAAGAAAGCCGTTTGATAGTCTATGGTGGCCGGCATTGTTGCGGGACTTAAAAAGAAACATAAAAATCCTGCAGTAGTTAAGGCTTGTACTCATATTGTGAGGAACGTGTGGTTAGACTGAATGAGCCAGACGAAGAGATTTTCAAAAACAGGAATAAAGGTTCGGTTTGCATGCCTATATTGTGAGGTGTGACAATAGTTCCTTGCTTCAAGGAAATAGATAAAATAAAAGAAGCAACTAGTATAATTACCTTTGCCGATGGCATAGTAATCATCATCTCTGTAAACCCAAGAAATGAAATTGGGAAAAAGACAAATAAAATTTAAAAGAAATTAAAGAATTAGTGCAATAGAAACAAATTGGAAATCTCCGAAAACAAAACAAAATATATGTTGCTCAAAGGAAATCTTAAAAGAGACCCAGTATAATCGGCAAAAAGTAGAGTGAATCATTTTAAATTCTTAGGGACAACTATAAAGAAGAAACTAAAATTTGAGGAACACAACTTGGAAATAATAGGAAAAGGAAACAAAGTAGCCAATCGATTGCTATCACTGGCACATAATCATTATAGATTGCCATTAAAGCTAATTAAAACACACCACAATTTACTTGTAGCATGCACAAGGTCATATGGTGAAAGCGTAGGGTGCAATATAATTTTGGAACATAACTATTGCCAAAGAATCAGACTCAGCCCAGAGGAAGGTGATCCTCAGACTCATCGGTGTTTATAGAACATCGTCAAATGATGCCTTAACAATGGCATATTGAGTACCACCGTTACATTTATATTTATTGAAAAAGGGTGCTAGTTAGGGAAGGGTAACATGGTTCGGGTGGAGAAGCTAGTTAAAGATAAAACATTCACAAGAAGAGAATTTGAAGAAACAATAATAATCTTTAGCAACAACATTAGCGAGGCAGTACGAAAGGAAGAAGATTCCTTGTAATAACTTCTACCAAGCAAAGAATAAAAAAGCAACTTTAACAACTGCAAGCAGAAAGCGGAATGATGCACTTCCTTACCGGACAAGTCCGCTATCCACAGACCTTGCACCGGTTCAGCCTGAAGAAAACACCAAATTGTGAATGCGGCGAAATAGACATGTCTGAGCAGGTGATTCTGGAGTGTAAGAGAACAGAAAACTTAGAACATTAGGACGAGACGAGCTTACAGGAATAGAAAAGTCCGAGAAACAATTCAAAATGAAGAAAAATATCAACTATTGCAGAAAAGTATAAACTTTTCTTTTAAAGAAGATGTAGAGAGGATGGTAGAACATAAAAAGATTTAACGTAAGTGCAAAGATTTATTGTGTAAGGGTTTTTACGTGTGCTAGTATGGATGAAGAAGAATGAGATGAGAAAAATTGCAATGCCGTGGCTGGCGGTGGACTTGTTGTTGGACCAGCATAAACCCAAAACGCGGAGAAACCCGAGTCTCCATGTCGTGCCGAAGATGGCGATGAAGACTGCGAGTATTTGTGAGCGAGTGCGCTTATGTTAATTATATCGTGTTGTGTATGTGCCGCGTAGCTTCAAGTATATTCTGTTTAACCAGATTACTATTCAGATAGGAAATGCAAAAATAAAGTATTTTACTAGACCGAATGTCTTATTATGGTGTGGACACTACAGTCGGAGGATGTTGAAAATGCAGCACTGTTTTGAAGTGCCGAAGACCAGGAAATGAAATATGTGAAAGTCTTAGGAATATCTGTGAATATCCTATTGGAACTTTAAATGTCGGTGTCTTGATGCCACGGTAAAAAGATATTCGCCTGAGAGAAAAGAAACCGAAAGTAATGAATAAGACTTTTGTAAATTTAGAGAAAATGGGTGCAAAAAAGAAGATTTACTATTTTTGACTAACTAATTTTACTTTTATTTATATAGTTCTAGAGAATATTAACGAGGAGAACTATAAGAACGAAGAAAGTGAGAAACTGGCTCAAACTATGTCTGGTGTTTGTGTTATATTTGTGTTACATATTCATATTTTGTATGGCGAAAAAGGAAATAAAAATAGAAGCAAAAGATTAGCATTGTAACGTCTCTGTTAAAACTGTAAGGAACCGGACTATCAGAAAAATCCCGCTCGGTTATCCCCGTCGAAATAAACGTAAAACAAAATACGTAGGGGATCTTCTTTGTTTCCGAGGAGAAGAAAAGGAGGAATTGAGCGTTCTCCTACTTGGCAAACGCTAAGAAATGCGGAGATGCATTGGTGGATGGGGGTTAAAGTAAATAACATCATCTTTCCAAAGTGGAGGTAAAATAGTAAAGGGGAGTTCCACGCTCAGCGAAGTCTTCTTAAAAATAAGATATTTAAAACACTCTCAACAATTTACCGAAGCAACTTACTGCTAAAAGTTTTCCAACAACTTTAAGAGTTTTCTATTTTGTGTTTGTTCGCTATTATCAGCGGTTTACGCTGTCGAAACATTTGAATTTGAATTTTTCTTTTGCAGTTTACCAGAACCTCCTTTCTTAATGGTACTCAGAAAAGGCTAGTCAGGATGGACCGCTGCTGGTATCGTTTCTAGTGTTAAATTGTCAGAATAACAATTATGGTTGTATTACACAATATATTTTGAATAATTCAAATGTTTAAGTCATCGTTGTCGTTATAACAGCTCATATTTTGAAATAAGTTATTGAACGTTGTAAGATCTCTAAGTAAGTAATGTAATAGAATATAAATGGAAAAAGATTTAGCCGCGTATTTCAAGTACTTACAGCCAGAACCACCTAATTATTAAACTAACTGAGACGCTGTCTATAGATCTCTCTCTCTCTCTCTCTCTCTCTCTCTCTCTGTATGTGTGTGTGTGAGAGAGAGAGAGAGAGAGAGAAAGAGTGTGTGTGTGTTCGAAAATAATACATATTCAGAAGGTAAAGAACGTTTAACCACACAAAGATCTTTATTAATAACAATAGAAACACGAAATAATTCACTTTTGCCACATACCTCTACCTACTTCTGAATTGGTTATCTGGAACACATATTAAGGTACTTGTCAAACCCTAACGACAATTTAAGCATTCATTCATCGTACCATGTGACTGCCTGTCGATTCATTCAGTCTATGATAACATCCTTTAGGCTCTCATAATGTACAAAGTATTAACAGGCAATGTATTCCTTTATCTTAGTAAAAAGATAAAAGCTTTGTGGTGACAGGTACAGACAGTGGACGGTGGATCCTCAAATGTTTTCCTACTGGAATTGTTAGATACCATGGTCATTGTCTGCTTGGAGGTATGCGGATATACATTGTTGTCGATCAGAGAAATACAACGTGAAAACTTGCATCTACTACCGATCCGAATAGCCCGACGAACACGTCGAAAGGTAGTGCAATATGCATCAGCATCAGTTGTTGTATTTTCTGCCATGAAATCAACAAGTAGAACACCTTTACTTTTTCAGAAAACAGACGCCATGAGTTTCTGGAATGATGTACTTCGTTTGAATTTACGCGACTTTCATGGCGAATGAGTATGATACCACTTCAGTGATCGTCGTTACTATGCGGTTATATGGAAGCAGTGCTTCATCACTTGTAAGTATTTGGCCGATGAATTTATTCCTATACTGATGGTAATGTTCCAAACACCTGAACGCAGTAGCTATTCTATATCACCGCGATAAACTGCAACAAGTCTCCGATGAATGTCTCTGTGCCTACTTGTTATATTTTCAAAAAAATTCTTTGAGTAAAAATAAAAACGTGGGACACTTAGAGCAAATACGTGTAAGTGTTGTTACATAATATTAATAATAACATGAATGCTGCATGCTTTTATTTTCATTCAGATTATTTACGAAAATTATAAACAACCAAACATTATTTTCTACATTTCTAGAAGTTTTATATTTTAACTCAATATAGTACATTCAAAAAGCTTCCGATCCCTTCCCTATATTTTATTAAAATGGAGTTTATGAAGTTTGATCAAAAAAAATTCTTCGCAAATTTTAAGTAAGTCAAAACATTTTTTAATCCAAACCAAAGATGATCTCAACCTTATGAGAAGAAAGTGTGTAATAATGTCAACATTACATAGATCTCTCTGGAATTATTTATTTTACTTTGATCCATGGTCTAATGAGATAACATGAAAGATTCCTACTCCTTTATAGGTTCAAATGTTCATTTTTTCCTTGTTTGTATTATCGCTCTATTTTTTATATCTTATAAATCTTTCCTTTAGTGTGCTTCCTCGAAGAAGACCGTCGTAGCAAATAGCGTTTGTTGTTGTCGTTCGAGAACAAATTAAAATCTATTGCTTCTACAGCACATCTTCGTTAAGTGTTTTGAACTTTGAAAGCAATCATTTTATTCGTTCAATGTAAATCGCTCCCCAAACCTGTCACGTAATCGGAAGTCATCGATTTTTTTAAATTGCACTTCAATGTTTATTTTTCTTTTTTTTTAAGTTTACTTCTTAAATGTATACATCAGTTTTACGTTCAACACCAGTTATATCCGACATTATGGATATTAATGTCTTTTTTCCGATTTCATGTTTCTGTATGCCTTTCTCAAAGAATTCCTCATGCATATCCGCTGCAAATTCTGTTTTTCTTTTCTTTTAATTTTCACTACCTTTGGTATTTATGAATAGAAAACATCACTTTCATAACTAGCGGCACACACACATTCAGCATTCTCTATACTGCATAATAATAAGACTGAGTTACTGAGCAGCATTGTAGGGCACAGACTGGGTTATGAACTTCGATTAATGAGATAAAAATTACTTTCCTCAAGCATCTGCAAATCGCTTTTTCTTCCGTGCTACTGCAACAGTATCACGCTTTAACAACATTAGAAATTCAGAGCTCAAAAAGGACAAATGTCATGATCAATAATTTTCTCCTTTCGCCACTAACTTGTTTATAATATAATTTGTGTTTACGTCCTATGGTTGGAAAGTTGCGAGGAAATCATTTTATAGAGAATAATTAGACAATGGGGAGTGACGAATAAGAAAATAATTTCAAGTAAATTTATGGGATGATCTTTGAGTGGATTAGATAGTAACATACTTAATTTTCTAAAGTAAAGGAGAAAAACACCATAAAGAAACAATTTAGCCATATTTTCTGTATTAGTATGAATATCGAGACTAATGATGAAGAATATAGTAAACACTCGACATGAAAATAGTGGAAACCAAAGTGCGACATCTCCAATTTAATATAAGTGTACACAGTATAAATGAATCACTTCGATAGGTTGTAGTACCACCAAATCGAAATCGTTTTAGTATATGGAGAACACTTAACTCAAACCTGTTTCTTTCTATCTGTTCTCGTTGAAGCGCTAGCATGTGTAACAAAATGAGTACGAATACTATCAAAATACCAGCAAATGCCATAACATTATCAAAATGTTAGAGGCCTGAATCCAAATTTAAAAAAAAATCACTTTCATCCTGTTTTCTTTTAAGAATTATGGTGTGTCATACCCTGCGAGCATATAGTGTAAGAGAATCATACGGGCAAGGTTCTATCCATAGTAGAATTAAAACGAGAGGGTTAGTGGTGATCTATGAATCCAAATCTCTACTAACGTTAGCTTAGTGCACATTACAGACAAACATAGCAAAATTAAATGAGTATGAAAATCATTTTCGCGTCCACTAAAATAAGACGAGTGATAAAGTCATGTTTTGCTAAGGCAAAAACAGAATTGTAAATTCAATCTCGGAATTCATGTGACAAAAGGAAACCAGTATTAAGTTCAATCAGAAAGTACAAAGTGAAAGGGATCGTTACAAACTTCTAAATCTCATAAACACAGTCAAAATACTGGAACAACTAACGATTACACAAAAGCTGATTGATTCTAAAGAAAATACAGGTCTCTGGATACAAATAATATGTTTAACTTCTTTCTTCTCAGGTATAAACGTTCCAGGGAAACATTATTTTGTTCTTCCTGTGCTGATTAAACAAGATCATGAGCACTTAAACCTACTTCTTTTCTCTAATTCTCTACAACCTTTAAATCACCTCACAGACGTATCGGTATTAGTTTAAAGAGCAGTTCTGTTTCACTGCACACATGAATAAGAGAAAATCGTTTTAATTGGTAAAGAGAGCAAACAAATAGTACGTTCGAATGTGTTGCATTTGATGGCTTTAAATCAACGTTCTAAATCTACAGATTTACGTGAATTCTCTCCATAAAAGCATTGCTAAGTACTTTTAAGCTCTGGCCTCAAAGGCTGTAAAGATGATATTGTACCAATGAGTCATAAAAGGAATATAAAAAAAACGTTTCAAGATAACTTTTCAGTCACGGAGTTCACTTCATTTGGAAAACGGACTTGACAATAGTATGTGAATGTGTATGTGGGGAAAGGGCAGTGTAGTACCTATGAAAAGGAATATTTTGGTTCAGTTCAGCTCCTTCTGTTCCATTCTTCCTCTGTCATTCCATTTATTATATTCTGTCTTACCAACACTTAAACTGATTGAACGAAGAGTTTAGATGCACTTAACCTCTACTTTCACTTTCTAAAGAGAAGGAAAATAATTTTTATTTTCCTTAAGTCAGTGAGACTGTATAAGCACATCCCCATCCCTCCTTATCCTGCTTTTATTATTGTACCTCGATAAATTTTACTACCTGCGGTTCAGTGGAAACAACGGTAATTTATATTTTGCTGTTAGTTCAGCCTATAAGAAAGATGTGGATATCATTCAAGTTAAATTTCTGCTTCAATGAAGTAGATTTTCTCTGCATCATACACTTTTAGCTTCTCTCATATGTATCCAAGGTACAAAGGCTCCCAAAAGCTCAAAAATTGAACATAGACTATTCGACAATCTTCCTCCACTGAACTGGTAGAACAAGTAAACAAAAATAACAAAAAAGTTTAATAGATACATTTGTTTTATATTGCTCACTTTAATTCTTAATGCAGATGATCTTGGCTGCTGACTGGCGAACTAATGTGTTAAGAGACAGACACAGGCTCAAGGAGCAGCGCGCAGTGATGCTAACTATAGAACTTTTGTACTATGTCATGTGAATTCTACAAGACACGAAGTGCTTCATTATGTAAGTTTCTCTAAGTTCACTGCTTAATCGTCGAGTTTCGAACGGATAATAATAATAATAATATGATGGGAATACGAACATTATTCTTGTCTCTGTTTTGGCCAAGATATTGGGAAATTAACTTTGAAAAGACCAGGGCTTACTTTTGAAGTATCTGTTCTTACAAACAAAGGTTACTCTCAATTTGCGCCCCATTGTTTTGAAAATAAAGAAATAGTAAGGGAGAATGTGGATGTACAACACAAAATGACAACGAGCAGACAAATGCGGATAGACTACTGATATGGTTAGGCCTGGTAGTAGGAAAACACGAAGCAAGTTTTTACTTTGGTTCGAGTTAACCAACGTCGGAAAGAGTCCATTAAACATCATTCTGTAGACAGTTTCAGACATAGTTGCTTCACAAGAACATCGTCACGTTGAGAAGTGTCCGTTGCTGTTCACCGTTGAGAAAGTCATCACGCAATTGCAATTTTTAGGTTCTCGGTGTCATACGTTTCAAGACCGTATCTAACAAGGAGGCATAATGCACTTACCAACATGTATCTTGATGATAATGCACTACAAGATAAATCATGACATAATATGAAAACTGATGAAGTATTAACACACAACGTCTAATGATGAGAGAATTATTAACAAAATACATGGGTGGATTTATTCACATGCCATATATAATCATGTTTATTCACATTTGGGACGGGTTACTTCGCGAATTCCAGTAGTTAAGAGCTCTTACTCCCGTGTCAACAGTCCTGGGATAGAATCTCGTAGTTGCAATTTTTTTATTACCTTTGTTTTTTTATCAGTACGTATCGAAAGCGTTCTTGTAAAATGTTACATTTGCATTTATTGTGAAATACAATAGGCAAACACGTAAAAATACGAAAGCAATACGTTTTAAAAAGAACAAATAAAATGTCTTTCGTAAGAGGATTCGCTGAGTTGGTAGCGTTACCACAAGATAGTTTCCAAATTGAAGAATTTGAAAAGATCGCATTTAAAGACAATGAAGGTAACGATTCTGTAATAGATATAACTCCAGCTATATGCTTAATATCATCATGAAGAAAAATATTCTTCAAAAACTTACCCTGACATATGTTTTTAAAAATTTTCGGGTCGAGAAATCATGAAATGTTGATATTGGCGATATGAATGTGGCTGTAGTGTAAACAACGACAAGAGGTTTGAAAGCTCCTAAACACGAAAGAAATCATATCCGTTGTTGGTTTCAGCGACGAATAACCAAATAATTTCTAATGTTTCTCAAAGGAGAAAAAAGGAAGTATCTCAGCTACGAAGAATAAGTAACGAGATCCCACCGGATAATAAAACCGTAGAAAGCTATGTATCATCTAATGCTAACATCGAAAAGAAGGCGAAGGAAAAGAAGAAAAGCTACAGGACTTAGATTCCCCAGACTCTCAAGAAAAATAAAACGTGATAGAAACAAGAAAAGAGCGGAAATTACCCTGAGATAGATCGAGGATATCAAAGAAGAGGAGAATAAACCGCTGGAAAACGATACGTTGTGGCAAGCTACCGAAAATATATGTGAAGTAGAATCACAAAATCCAC
>JAGDQP010051267.1:0-14053 GCA_022664845.1 Lepisma saccharinum | reverse complement strand
CCAAGTAGCCACTTTTGTAAAACGCAAACCTGATCATGTTGCGAAATCGTGAGGCGCTGAATTGGAAGAGAGTGAAGGACTGCATTCGTAAAATGTTATCCCGATGCCAGAGATTAATTTCCGAGGAAGAGTTAACTGTGTCAGTAATGAACCTGATAAATGATTTATATGGACGGAGGAAGTAAATATCAAGTGTTTGGATAAAACCAGTGCAACCACCAGGAACTAAACGTTTAAACAGTGTTATATGATTAGGGCGTAATTCATTTGATACGTTATCATCCTTATTTGTACTCCAAAAGCAAGACATTATCACGATCGGCAGGCAGGCTATTCCAGAATACAGAATAAAACTCTTTTAAATCACTTGTTCATGTTTGCATTCTTTCCTGGATGGGACACTATGTTATCGGGATCTTTTTGCTTATTACCTGGAAATTGACCACTGGATTCGGATACAAAAACGTACATCGGACGCAATATTTCACCATCGATGGAAATAACCGGCATGATCATATATGAATGAGTAGTAGCACTGACTGATCCAAATGCACCTCTTACAACCACCGTATCTTTAGTCCTATGAGTCATGTATGCATGGAGTTCCGTGTCAAATCGACTTTGATCAGCATTTAATACTTGACGAGGATTCAGGTCTAGTAACATAAGTTCTTTCATGGACGTAATAAATGTCGTAGATAAGTGATGTAATTCAGCCTCTTTTGATAACCCTATGCGTGATAGAACGACTGACGATATTGTTTCTCTTTTTAAAATTAGACAGCCAGTGACGAGATGCCTTGAATTGTAGAGTATGATCCGGATCTAGCTCTTTACTTATCTGAAGAGCCCAAAAGCGAAGAATCCTGTCGTGTATAATATCACATCTCTCGACCATTTCTTTGAATTTATCTTGAACTGCTGCATTAAGTTTCTTAAAATTGGGCTTTTGCCTTTTTTCTCATATTCAAAGAGGATGTTTTTCTATTGAATTAATCTATACTGTGACTTGACAGATTAAAATTTCCTTCGTTTCTTTTCCGGGTTCTCATTGTGTGTCCAGAACATGTAAGCTGCTTCTTTATAATCGTCGTCCAAGATGTGTTTTTGTTTTTTTGGCGAAGGCTGATATTCTTCATCTTGAGAAGCTACAGGTGTGGGAGACTCTTGATGTGTTTCAGAACCTTGCGATGTACTTGGCATTTCCTCATCAAAGACGTCATCACCGTAGTCTCCATCATTACTTTCATCGCTGTCACCAGCAAATCCAAGAGTTCTAACTTCTATGATTTCCATCTTGTCCTCAAGTATCTCCACTATTTGTTTGTACAATGAATCTTCATACCTATTCATTCACCTATTAACAAATCCATATTTCTCATACAGAGCATGAACGATAGCACCTGCTTCCATTTTCTGGAACGAAAAGAAAAAAGAACTTTTATTGACATCAATAACAGGAGCAAACATGCACAAGGACATTCATACGCGAATAAAGGACAGCGGGATATCAGGCAGAGAGAGGGATATCATTCTACACATTACATTAATTGGGAGCAACGTACGACGTATTACCATCGGGATAATCAGCAAAACATGGACATCACAAGGAGCTAAATTCGCTTTTTATTTGAACTTTGACCCACCATAACCTTTTTATTACTGGAGCTCTGCAGCTAGGATTTCACAGGTGTACTATACTCGTCACTAGCTTCAATTTAAGGTATCACTTGATGAGCAACTCGAGTCCTCACTTCGGGTACTTTACTTGTGAGTGACTTGACTTTCCGATCATGTTTACTTTTTTTGGAATGAAAAATAAAAACGCGCCATTGATAAGAAAATGAGAATTTCATTGACGCTTGTTACATAAAATGAGAATGAATATTGTTGATATAAGATAGTCATTTTCAAATATCCAGTATAAGCTCTATGATAACAGTAAGAAAACTTCTAGTTTTAAAGTTCATGTTTTGTTTAAATGAAAGAAAATATTTTACTTGACAATAATAGCTATGTTAATGTAATAGACCTAAAATGATTTAAACACTAACATAGCAACGATATGACTAGACGAATGGGGCCAACTTTCAATGTGAGGGTATAAGAAATAATATTAATACAAACCCGTACCGTTACCCACGACTGACTTAAAATGACCCGAAAACGTAACTCAGGGACTATAAAGACTAGACGAATGGGACCAACTTTCAATGTAAGGGCATCAGAAACTATATTAAGACAAACTCGTAGTCTGACCCGCGACTGACAGAATTACCCAAAACCGTATCTCAGGAACTATAAGCACTACAGGAATGGGACCAACTTTCAATGTAAGGGTAAAAAAAGTAACGTTAAAACAAACCCGTACCGGAACCATAACTGACCCGAAATGAACTGAAAACATATCTCAGAAACTATAAGTACTAGAGGAATGGGACCAACGTTCATTGTAAGAATATAAAAATAAGATTAAAACAAACCCGTACCTGAGCCCGTGACTGAAGTGAAATGACCCGAAAACGTATCTCAGGAACTATAAACACTAGAGGATTGGGACCAACTTTCAATGTAAGGGTATAAAAATAACATTAACACAAACCCGTACCCGGACCCTGACTGACCCGAAATGACCCTAAAACGTATATCAGGAACTATAAAGACTTGAGGAATGGGACCAACTTTCAATGAGAGGGTATAAAAATAATGTTAAGACAAACCTGTACCTGAACCATTGACTGAACCGAAATGACTCGAAACCATATCTCAGGAACTGTAAGCAATAAGGGAATGGAACGAACTTTCAATGTAAGGGTATAAAAATAACGTCAAGACAAACCCGTACCCGAACCTATGACTGACCCGAAATGACTTGAAAACGTATCTCAGAAGCTTTAAGGACTAGAGGAATGGGATCAATGTCAAATGTAAAGACATAAGAAACAATGTTAAGACAAACTCTACCTTAACTTACTATTAAGTTTAAATAACCTGAAACCATAACTCAGGAGAAATAAGAACTATACCCAAACTCATCAATGATTTAAAATGATCTGAAATCATAACTTAAGAACTATAAGGATTAGACAAGTAGGATCAATGTTAAATGTAAGGTATAAGAAAGTATTAAACTGTGTTTGATGTTTTAATCTGAAATTTTTAACTGATGCTAATGAATAGTTTCAAATCTGAAATTATATGAAAATGTAATACTAATTCCTAAAAGTTTAAATTCATACAATTATTATTATATTCATATACAGTGAAAAATTATACTTTTAGTTGATAAGAAATTAAAACTTATAAATTAATTTCAGTTCATTATCTTCAATCAAGCATATCATTAAATTCTACTGAATTTTAAAAGATAATCAAATATGAACGAAGATATGAAATTGACTACTGCCGATCAAATGATTGTTTCTGAAAAGGAGAAAGGATTTCAGAACTCTGCTCCTATGTTTAAAGCATGTTTTCAGCTATGTAGACTGGGTTATGATGGTATTTTCCCGAGAGATCAAACCATTTTTTCTAACTTTCTTCTTCAACTTCGTCTTTTATTTCTACCTAATTTAAATACAGTGTTTGGTGCCTGCGAACACGTTAACGATCTTATTGTACTAGATAACGATGGCTTTTTTAATCAACTTATAATGATAAACGAGCCTTTCAACATTATCTTTTCCTGACTAATCCATGTAAGGGGGAACAATGAAAGAATCCTTTATCCTCATGTTGCCTTTCTATTTGGTTTAATCCCGGCTGTGAGAGATGATATTAATGAAGTATATGTTAGTATGAATGATATTGATTGATTAAATATTATCCCTCGCACTATGGACTTCTGTATTTCTTTGGCAGATTTTTCTTTTCCTGTAATGTCTACTTCTACGTCTTCTTCTGTTATTACTATTACTACTTCTGCTAAAGTCTATGTAGTTATTTCAGTATTAACGCGGGATACTACCTTTGTAACTACGAGAACACCAATATGTAGTCCTATACCCTCTACCCCAAATGTTGTTCTTATGACTTCTGTCCTTCCTCCTCTTCCTTCGTTTTCTACCTTAACTACTGTTGAGAACCAAATTAGTTTCTCTTGTGATACGAACTGTGCTCTTTCTCCTACGGGTAAACAGATATGTGACTTGGCCTATAATTATTTTGAAGTTTAGGTTAGTTTCCTAACCATTAATAGTTCTAATGAAATTTTAGAGAAAATTGATGAGATGAAACAGTCTGTACAGTCGGTGTTATTACTGGAGGGAACAGGGCGTTATTATTTTGAAGTTATTTGCGAACGCGAGTGCGGTTTTGGTGTGTTTCCTTTGAAAGAAAAAGATATCTCCGTACTTGTTAAAGTTTGTACCTCCAAGCTGACACTGGCTAACTATGTTGAGAAATTATTTGAATTTGCACTAGACTATTTGAATTTGCTCTTTGGTGTAGATACAATCATTTGTCGCATTCAGTATCGAAAGCAGCAACAGCGTCAATGGGAAAGATGTTTTCATTCCATGGCGTAGACTTATCCATCTGAATCCCGAGCATATTTTGGGTTTGATTGAGATTCTCAATTGAACGAGGATTTTCTATTATCTGACAATGCGTTAATTAAGGCTAACATATTAAAGGCAAGTTCGCGAACAAGGCAGGGGTAAGAAGAAAAGGAATAATGACAAAATAATTACCGTTGGAAAAGTACTTACAAGTTCATATTATCCCAGTCCCAAAATTAGGAGACAACTCGTATGATTCCCTCCCTAGGGCTTTAATTATGGCCGAGAAGAAAGCATACTGCGAGTATAATAAGTTATCTTATATGAAGAAAGAAGATAAGAACTGAGAGAAAAAAGCTAAATACTTATGTGAGAGGACGAATGTTGATATTTCTAGTTTGGGTGGGAATGTTGATGATATTAAAAAATTTCAAGACTATTATGGGAATAAATTCCAAATTGTAGTATACACATTAAAACCAGGTAGTCGAAACCCTGAAATCATTTATAGTGATAAGGTGCACACCAATGAGAAGTTACTTTTATTTTATAAAAACCATGATTTCGATATTATTGAGACTATTACTGTTTTTAAAGTAGTAAGGGATATGGTAGGGATTGTTTTAAACCATATGTTGAGCGTAACAGATATAGGTGCGAATATTTGTGCGAGCATTGTGAAGAGTACCATAATTTTGAAACTTCTAACGATGAGAGTCCTATTACTTGTACTAGTTGTTTCAGAACTTTCACATTGACTTCGTGCTATCGTAATCATAGTGTAAAGACGAAGGAATTACCTTAGGTTATTATGTTAAACTGTGTCCACAGTTTGGTGTTAAAGTGGATACCCGAAGGAGGGCTAAACCAATGGCCATGAGTATGGTAAGCATTATTGTTGTGAGTTAAGTTGTTCGTTAAGAGAGATTATTTCTGTTTCTACAAAAATCGAAAGCAAAACGAAAAACTAATTTCCTCTATGTAGTATATGACATTGAGACAATGCTACTAAAGGCAAATGAAAAAGGTGAAAGTGAACACCGGGCAAACCTCATTTGTGCCTCACACCTCTGTTTTAGATGTAAGAATAAGATGGGGGACGATTACAAATGCTTTGAATGTGATAATACACAAGGTGAAAGAGACTTTGTGTTTTACAATATTGAAGAATTCGTAAAACATATTCTCAGTCAAGGTCAAATATTTGAAACAGTGACTGCTCTTGCACACAACGCCGGAAAATTCGATTCCGTGCTTATTGCGCGTACACTTACTGAAAAGGAAAAAAATAACTCCTCAAATTTTAAGACAAAGTTCGAAAATAATTCAAATGACTGTACGCAATATTATTTTTAGATACACTTATATGTTCTTGTCTGCTAAATTATCGAAATTACCGACAACCATGGGTTTGAACATGACTTTGAAAATGGGAATTTTCCCGTTCCTTTTAAATACCGAGGAAAATCAGAACTATGATTCTGACTGACCTGATCTTAAACATTTCGATGATAAAGGGAGATCTGAAAGTGAGCGTGAAGCGCTGGTGGTTTAGCATGAGATGTGTTCAAAAGAGACTTATCTTTAACTTGCAACGAGAAATGTTAGCTTACTGCAGGAATGACGTAAGAATTCTTACACAAGCAGTTATTAAGTTCTCGGACTTAATTGAAGAAAAGGCTAATGGGATCCAGTATTTCCTTCAAGTGAGTACCATTGCTAGCTGTGCTATGGAATGTTTCCGTTCAAGCTTTTTAGAGGAAAAAACATTCCTATTATTCCTCCTTTCGTTTATTGACAACGTAATCCACAGAGTTAGAAGAAGTGGTTAAAGTATATGGAATTCATAGGAGATGATGTTCCAATTAATACGGCCAAAAACCGGCTATGAATTCCAATTTGGACTATTCAAAGTGGACGTGTGTGATGAAAAATATCGTACTGCCTATGAATTCTATGGTTTTCTGGCATGGTCATTCATGCATTAAGCAGGGTCGTCAGGTGCCTCTTAATTCTATGAATGGTGAAACGTTAAATGATCATGATATAGCTACGTTGAGGCGAATGAAATATTAAGAGAGTTAACGTTAGGCGACTTAACGAACGAAGTTAGAGAGGGTTGGGAGATCCCTATTTTCATTGGGTTATTACAAAAAATATTCATTTAAAAAAAATTAAATTCAATTGGGCAAAAATTAAACCTATTTTTAAAATTCGCGGTATTACTTTAAATTCATGTGCTTTGAAAACAATCAATTTCGATCATTTTCTAAATTTAGTAAAGAATAATTATGAAAAGAAAGTAATAAGTAATCCTAATGGTATTTATAGGAAGTTCGGGTTGAAAATTGTGTCTAAACTCATCAGAATGTACCAAGTAAAATAAAATTTCATAATCAATTTGAAACCTTGCCTTTCAAGTATACGAAAAAAAATTCTACAGAATTATATTTATAAAGATTTATTGTTATTTCTCTAAGGCCTCTAGTTCATGATGGTTCTTCCCTTTCTTTATCCTGCTACTATTCTTCATTTGGGCCCCAGCAATGCTAGGAAAACCGATTTTGTAAATTGATTATTAATTCATCGTCAAACGATGTTTTCTAGTCAATTCAAAGAAACCGTTTGGTGCTATAATGCTGTGATACCTAAATTATCTAGTCAGATAAGCAATATTCGTTTTCATTTTGGAATTATTGATATGAATACTTTAAAATTCATGAAAATTATGTTTGAATATTTGATAATCTTATGAGTGAAACTAATGCTGACGTTTTTAACATATTTACGAAGTTCGCTTATCATAAAAATCTAAGAGTAATTTTTATAGTTCAAAATTTATTTCTGAAACAAAAGACATGCACGCAACATATCATTAAACACCCATTACATAATATGTTTAAGAATCGTAAAGATAAGTTGAAGATACAATGTTTAGTAAGTCAAGTTATACCACAGTATAGTAAACAAGTCATTCACGTGTTTGAAAACGCAACTGCTGAACCTCATTCGTATTTACTTTTTTCGATTTAACTCAATCTACACCTGATGCTCTAAGTCTACGAACATATATATTTTCAGATGAAACTATGTACATCTATGCACATGTAAAAGACATGAATAAACCAATTCATGTCAGTCTCTATCAAGATGTCAAGCATAAAACATCATCTGTATGAGCTCCGAGCGATTGTAAATGTAAGAGTAAGAAACTTAAAACACTAGTTCAAACTGAAACTAGTGGTGTTATTCGAACTATTGCACAAGTAGGTCAAAATATTTTAAATGGTAACTTTAAACTTTCTCCTCATCAGAAGCAAACGTTACGTCGACATGAGAACACCTTGCGAGCACTCTCTTAAACGTTTAAGTTTAAAAAAGAAACGAGAACGATTAGTGCAAAAAGGTAGTGGTTTCCGTATTAAGTATTAGGTCCCATCTTAAGTGCTGTTGCTGGAAATTTATTTAATGATTTAAATGTCTTCCCAATTTCTAAAAATGGTATTCATTCCAGAAAAAATGCTAGTACACAAATATATTCCACTTTGAAGTCTGTAAAGTCTCCTCAAACACGGTTTTATAATGACATGGATGAAATTTTAAAACGAACAGATCTTTCTATGGATCAAAAATGGATAATGTGTCAACAAGCATTACATCGTTATTTAGAATATATTCCACAGACTGAAAAACCAGTTGTATTATCCGTTTATAATTCTGAATCTTCAAATATGTAACCCTATGATTCAATATATTATTAGTTCAGTACAAAAATCATTTACTAATAAGACTCAAGTATTATTAAATCTCCTGCAAGATAGTAATAGTATCACTCGGGATCAGACTGGCACAGTATCCATAGATAATAAAGTAATTGCAGGTTAAAATATTATTGATCTTATCAATTATGTGGTAAGAACACGAAAGACTCTTAGAAATCCAATTGGTATTCATGATTTTAAAAATTTGTTTCGAGATATTAACAATCCATTAGGATTAATTAATTTTCAATTTGGGACTGGGTTAATTAAGCATTCTAAAGTAGTAAACAAGAAGAATAGTAAACTAGTAAAGAGAAAGAAGATTAAAGTAATAAAGAAATTATTTTCTTCCTTATTTAAGAATTATAAAGAATATAAATTTTAAATGTGTCTTAATATAACTTATTATGCGTATGGAGATTCAAATTCTTTAGGTAGTATCTCCAATTTAAAAAGGAAAACAGGTATTTATCAGAAAAAAGTAAGGAAATGGTTAGCTTCACAAGATACATACAGTTTACACACACCTGTACGTAAACATTATCCTCGTAGAAAATATTATGTTAATGATCCAAATGGATTAGTACAAATGGATTTAGCTGACATGCAAAAAATTGCAAAGTATAATGATGGATATAAATATATTCTATGTAGTAGTGATGTCTTTAGTCGACATGCAATTTGTATTCTGTTTAAAAATTAAACGGGTGCTGCTGCTGCAAGGCAACAGAATCAATATTAAGTAGAATAAAACTACCTCTACTTCATTGTCAAACTGATTTAGAAACAAAATTTTATAATCAATATGTGAAACGTGTGTTTCAAAAATATAAAATTAATCATTATAGTGTACATTCTGAAATTGAAGTTGCTTTCGTCGAAAGATTTATTCCTACTTTAAAAGAGAAAATATATAAATACTTTACTGCTGAAAATACGTATTGTTATATTGATATTTTACAAAATTTGATAAAATGTTATAATCATAGGAAACATTCTAGCACTAAATACACACCTGTAGAAGTTAATGACTAATGTAAATGGAATTTAGGAAAAGTTATACGGTCTACAAAATAAAGTTAAGCAGAAATGTAAATTTCAAGTTTTAGATTAGGTTCGAATAAGTAAATATAAACATAAATTTGGAAAAAGGATATTTACCAAAATGGTCTCGTCAAATATTTTTAATCCATCAATGTATTAAAAGTAATCCTATTACTTATAAAATTCGAGATTGGAATGGTGATCTTATAACAGGTTCGTTTTATAAGCAGGAATTACAGATAGTAATTGTAGGAAAACAGAAAACTTATTTAACTGAAAAGTGTTAGAACGTAGCAAAGGTTGGATTTATGTAAAATGGTTAGGTTATCCTTCATCCATGAATAGTTGGGTTCAACAAAAACTTGTTCAGCCGTAAAGATGCTTTCTCAGGAAAAAGCTGATGAGTTTTGTTATTTCACCATCTAATGTTTCTAACAATATTTTTGAAAACGAAACTAGTTCCTATACTACCAAACTTTATCATCCGATGCATTTAACAGGAAATTGGGTGGTTGCGTTAAGCGGGCTTTCTATTCCATGGAGTTCTTATAATATTAAAAATGAAGAATAATTTATTATACAACTGCGAGTTAAAAATACGCTAGAATATAGCATAAAATTTCCTCCAGTATATTTTGATACTATACATTCAATTTTAGGTACTATTGAAATTGGTATAAGTAAATAAACGGAAAATGTATATAAAGAGAGCGAAACTTTACATATGTTTCAAGAGGATAACTTTCTTAACCAAAAATTCCACAATGTAGAAATGGTTAGTGTTGAACGTATGATGAATGATGTTCCTATACTAGTGAAAGAATATAATCCTATAATTATTCAATATGAAAAATAGAGATAAAGTTAATATTTCCTATAATCGAATTCCGTATCGTCAATATCTTTTTCAATGACTCCTGGTTTATAACATATTTTAAGATTTCCTAATTATTTTAAAGTCAATACATGCATAGTTCACTTTAATCCATTCAATTCAAAAAAGAAAGCAAGGTTTTTAAATGTTCCAGCACACTTCCACACAAATCTTGATTATCATATTCCTTCAGAAACAAATTTTTGTATTGATATTTAAAAAAAATCAACCTTTTTATGGTAAATTAATTAGAAAAATTGGAATTCAAGATTATCATTATGGAGAAAATAAATCTTTCCACAATATATTATTTGATTGTCCACAATATATTAAATTTGAAAATAAATATTTTGATACTCTTCATATAGACTTAAAGTTGCACACGGGGAAAATTTACCATTTTAATTTGGAACGTCATAGGTGAAACTACATTTTAAAAGAAAATGATTTCTGAAAATATTGACAATAGTTTTTACAACACACTTTTTCTAATAGAAGTATTCAAACTTATTCTAGTAATAGTCCATCGCATTTTTTCAATATACCTAATAATCGTATGCATTTAAACAATTCATAGATGGTAAGATTAAGTGAAATTCATATTCCCTTAACATGTTATAATGTTATTAAGGGCCAAAGTATAATATGTTATGACAATGTAAAACATAAAATAACTGAAGAATATTATTCAACTGTGCAACAGTAATTATACAAATTAAATAAAATAAATCCTCATATAAAATTTGAATATTCACACGTAGTTACTATAAAATTTGATAACCGTGTAAAAGTTTTACGTTTACCACCTGTATTAGCATTGCAATTAAGATTTGAATCTGATATTAATATTTTAAAGGATAGTCGTGTTCCTAAACAACCATTTTTAAATATTGGATATGTATATCAACTATTTGTGTATACAGATATTATTCAGCCTTAATTTGTAGGTGATACTAAAGCACCACTTTTAAGAATTCTAAGTATGACAGACAATCATGACGGGAAAGTACAAACCGTAACTTTTTCGAATATGCATTATTTTCCCTTAGCAAAACTTTCATTTGACACTGTAGAGAAACTTCTAAAGGACCACGCAGACCGAAATTTACCATTAGCATTCGGAACATTGAACATAACACTTCACTTTATACGCTCATCAAAATGAAAACATACAGTTATGCATAGAGGTAAAGGTATACCATACCTTGCAGGACCATTTTATAAACGGGGTCATGGGATTGGGAGTTTATTTCGTGGACCGTTTCGATTTGCTATGAAATTCATTAAACAAGTTGCAAAAGCAATAGCACGACAAGCTTTACAAACAGATCACAACCGCTCCATGCCAACGTTTCTTTCAACCAGCCTATCCGCATCTTAACTACTTCAAGCCTCGTAAATTCCATTGTATATCTTAATGTTAGAGCATTCTGTCAAAATTTAATCTCCTTTGTTTCACCGACTAAATAAATGAATTCAGTAATTAAGTTCATACTTCATTAACTAAAACATTAAAAGCAAACTATAGCAGCTAGCGAATAAATTCAATTTCGTTACCTGTGCTTTTATTACAGTGTAGCAGTAGTATATGCATGTAAGTTTTTTTACTACTGTGATGCATTACGTTAATTTGACTTTCATTTTCCACTTACTAAACGGCTCGTAATAAATGAAAATTACATTTTACGTAAAACTTCAGACAATGACCAATGGACCACTTTCTTTAGTACATAGGTTAGCAACTGGCACAGTTACACAAATGGACTGAGACCTTTTCCCTCTTTTTACACATATGTTTTCCATTAACTTGGTTACTGATTTATGATCCAGTTCTTAACGTATTCAACAATAATTTGACTGGTAGGTATTTCAGCTAACAAAGTGCATATTAACTATACAATAGGAAACAAACGAGTATTATTCACGGCTTTTGTTCGACCTAGCATAATGACATTGCTCCTAAGTGTAAAATAAATATAAAACCAGCAACCTCCTCTGCGCTGAAATAACAAACTTGATTGTAGCCTATGATTTCAATTATGCACGTATGTGATAAGTAATTTATTTTAAGGACATTTTAGTAACATAGACTTCAACACGACTCAAGTCTATTAGCTGTTAGGTCAAAACTCCATAAATAAACATTCAGTCCATCGTTAAAATTCGAAAAAAGGATCTTTTAATTGCTAGCAAAAACAAAACACATACTCAGTCTTTTCCTATAGAGCACCGTACTTTATTTACTAACATATTCACTGGTACGATCGCATTTCAATTCCTAGTACATTGTTCGTATGTAACTTTTATTATTACAACCAGGCTTACGTGTAGGGTGGTACAATTGCCACATTGTAATTTCAAACAGCGATTCTACCCGACCTTTCATGCAGAGTGTTTTTCACAATGAACTAATTTACACTTTTTCAGTTGTTAATTATGTAACAGTGTGCAAAACTGGTTAAAACATTGTTCCTAAAACATTTCATATTTATTTAAAATACTTTTTTCAACTTTCTTTTTTTATAAGTCAGTCTATTTCCGTTTAACAATGAGCTCGTCAACATTTCGTCTTAGCTGTTACTTAATACATTAACACGCGTGCCCTTGTCGAAACTAAAAGTCAAAACTTTCAAGTCAATAAACTTCAGTCGCTTAGTTTCTTATTTTCATAAAAAAACACAAAACACAGACACTTTCATTGTTATTTCAAAACCAGTTCTACAAACAAAGATTTTGCCGAGCTTCCTTACAAAAGTGTCACAATAACTAAATTTACACTTTGTTAACTTTTTTATATAAGTCAGTCTAGTAACGTTTAACTACGGACCATGTCAACATTCCGCCTTAGCTGTCATGTGTTAAATCAACACCAGTGCCCCTACCTAAACTAAAAGCCAAAACCTTCAAGTCAATGCACTACAGTCGCTTTGTTTCTTATTTTCATAAAGGGAAACAAAGCACGAAAACTTTCATTAATATATCAAACTCACTAGTACCAACAAAAATTCTGGTTAGGGTTGCTTGCAGGAGTGTCCCAATGACCAAATTTGCACTTTGTTAACTTATTTATATGACACCTGGTCTCTCTTAAAGCATACTTAATTATATATATAATTCACAGGCCTCCGTGTAAGAAAAAGTTTGTCTTTTATTCAGAGCACGTTTCCAGACTTTGTTCCTTTCAAAAAGATCCCTTGGGAGAGCTGTGGGCGCTGTTCCAGACTGTTTCATTAAAAAAACTTTGGAACGGTGGGACGACGGGTTTTTTACTTTGATACGCAGGCAAAACCTCCGTCTAAACCACTCGTTCATTTTCTCCAAAGACATTGTAAAGTCTACCATGTTAACCCTATCATTATGTCCTTCTAAAACATACCACATTATGACCTGGGGTCCGCGCGGACCCCATCTGTCCTTGAGCACATTTTCCTTGAATTAAGTGTTTTTTTGGACGTTGTGAAATACGCGTTCATTGTTCTAATACTGAGTTAATGTTTAATATATTATTATTGATTTTTTCTCGTTTTATGTTTACTTTATTTTATCCATATTACAAGATTCTGATACAAATAAATGCTATAATATATTGAAGAAAATTACATCATTATCATATAATTTTAAGAATGTTTTAAATGTAGCATATTTTAACCTAAGCCACTGACTACGAGTATTCACCAAGTTTCTTACCATTTAGTTCACATGTTTTAAATGGTCCCTGCGCAGACATCACATATTGTGTGCTGGTGTTCCGGACAGCAAGGAATATGGCAACACTTGCATTTGGTCTTCACCTTCCTATCCGAAGAACGTGGACACAGTTGGCACCGCATCTTTTTCTGCTTGTCTTGACTTCCAGTTCCAGCAGATGCAGCTTG
>JAGDQP010051266.1:0-11172 GCA_022664845.1 Lepisma saccharinum | reverse complement strand
GAGAATGTCACAAACTTATTAATAATTATAAATAAAAAAGAAACAAATGAGATATGTTTGAATTCAGTTGACAAAGTGCACAATATTCCAAACATATTTACGCATGATCGTCCTCATGCAGTTGTACGGTTAGATTATGGAATCTAAAAAAGTTGAGATCTGTCTATTCATCACGCAAAAAAAAAAAAAAGTTATCGAGAATGCTAGTGCCGTTGAGTTTTAAGTTGAAAGTTCAAGTTTTGAGATTTGGAGTGTGTAATTTTGAGGGAATATTTATTTGGTTGCACGTAATAATATTTCATAATAATTTGGACTTTTTGAAAGAAATTATCATGCGTCGTTGCTTGAAAACAGGGATCGTAAGTTTTATTCTTCAGAATTTGGGAGAAGTTGTCATTATTGGGTCGTATCGCGGTGATTTACAGTGTAAACATGAGCAGTTTTGTATTAAAATTATTTAAGTAGCCGGAATATGAAACTGGACAGAAATACCAAGCATTCACATGGTTCTCCTTTAAATTACAATGCTGAGAAGGCAATTATGACTAAGTCCGACAAGTCTGGGAGAGCATTTTTGCCGGCCATCAATTTTCCAAGAGAAGGAATGGGGTAAGTAACAAGACAAAGATTTATTTCGATTGAATTCATATGCAAATGCATAGTATGTAGTAAAGTTGCATTCTGTCGTAAAGTTTGAACCTCCGTTCGGAACGGTTTCAGGTATGTACATCCGTGTGCAGACACACACATTTCTAGAAAGACACACAAAAATAATTAAATAGTTCAACTCGACCGAAACCGAAACTTTTTTCTTCTGAACTCTGACATAATTGATTCGGTAGCTGGAAAAGGGAAATAAAAGCTAAAACTAAAAAAGTTCTATTTTTGCGAGAAACATTGCTTATTGAATAGATACACAACACCAGTTCGAAACAAGAAATGGTTTATAAGATGCACAGTTTCTTTCTTGCCTCTGACACTGTGAATCTATTTAGAGACTTTTGGCGTCCAAATAAGACGTCCGCCATTTTGGCGTTTATTTCCTTCTTCCAACTACCGATTTACTTAATGTTTTGGTTGAACATTGCTGCCTATTCATCAACATAATTTCATCTCCCTAATCTTCAAAGAATTATTTTAAGTAATACTCTGTATAAAAAGAATAAAAACTTTACATTTCTCTCTTCATGCAACCATGTAGTTCATCCACAAAATTCAAATTATTTAGAGCCTGTTATTTTGGAATTGCACAAATCCTCCTTAAAAATTTCTTGCTCCAAATTTTAATACTTGAATTTCTAACTTAAAATGCAACATTCTCGTTTTACCTATTTTTTTTCATGATGAATAGGCAAATCTCAACATTTTCGGATTCCATAATCCAACCGTACACTGCAAAAAAACGGCTGTGTTAATTCAACACAATGCGGTGTCCCAGCGTGACTACCACTTTTTGTGTGTTAAATCAACACAACACACGGTGTTGATTTCGGTACTGGGAGAAAAAAGTTACGGCTGCAGCGAGGATTGAACATGGGTTGCTCAGTTAGAAGTCGAGCGTCTTGCCGACTTTTTTTTATTATTAAACTGTCAATTACAATCAAATAGTCAACAAAATCAAACATTCCAATCAAAAAACATAGTACTTTAGAAAACTATAAACATATTAAATATACAGAGCTCGATCATAATGAGCAAATCTTCTTCATTTCTTTTCTGGGGGTATTTGTGTAATCAAAATGCGTAATAAATTAACATAGAATTCTACATCTATAAGATTTGGTTTGGTAAGTAGGATATTAATGGTTTGATATGTTAACCAAAAGAGAATTCTTTTTTCTTTTCTTTTTGCCTTGAGAAAGACTTCAAAGGTAGGAAAGTAAATAATGTCCTCTAACGAGTATGACGAAAAGTGTCCTCGTAATATTCTATTAATAATTTTACAATAGTGATGCCAAATAGGAGAATTATTGTAACAACCCAAGATAACATGAAATAATGTTTCTACCTTACCACATATTATACATTTATTGTCACTACTAGAGCCTCATTGACACAAGATTTCCTTATGGGGTCATGTATGATGAATGACCTGATAGGCTACGTTATGCAACTGCGGATCATCCGCTACCTCAGTCAGATTAGACCATATCTCTTTCCATTTTTTTTATTTATTTTTTTTTTTGTTAGGGTTGGCTCGTTGAATGGCCATGGTATGTGATGGCTTAAACCGCTGAAGGTGGCGACATAACAGCCTTACCGACCATTGGTCGATTGGAATTTTGGCCACTGTAGCATATGCCATTTCAATGAGGGCCTGATTAAGATATGGTAACGAGTTTTTCCATTGTAGGGTATACAATGGAAGGGCTTGTTCAGTACGGCGACAAGCTTCTAAAATGAGTTGAGAGGCAAATTCGTTGGTGTATTGGCAACATAGCTGAATTGTACGATGAAGTAAGAGAGCTTCTCCATGAATTCTAACATCTTTTAGATTCAGACCACCACACACCAACGGGAGTTGACATGTTTATCGATGAATTTGTAGTTTGTATCAATAAAAATATGCCATAAAAATAATCCGATTTTTGTATCAATGAAGGTATAAGTTTTTTGGGTTAGCGGGAACAGTTGCAAGATATGAGTACATTGACTTACTATGAACACATTGATAAATCGGACACGAGTTAGTAAGGTGTCGAAACAGAATTTATACATTTGCACACTATTTGAGATTTTTTGTATGAGAGCTTGAGAATTGAGGGCAATCGTTCTATGGATAGTATTAGCCCACCAGATTCCTAAAAACTTGAGAGATTCCTTAATATTACCAAATGAGTTTACACTCATGTGAAAAGTAGGTTCCATCAGCAAAATTTTAGTTTTGGAGGGATTGATGGAAATATTAAAGACCTGCACAAATAGTTTTAACACCTCTAAAATATGTTGTATTTCATGAACACTCTGTACTAACCAGATGGTATCGTCCACATATGCTATAGCTTTTATTACTACTCTATTCAAATTTATTCCGGTAATACCTTGTTTAACCACATGTATTAAGGGCATAAGACCTAAATTGAATAAATAGGAGGAAAGAGGGTCACCTTGATACATTCCTCGTTCCATGTTAAATTCTGTCAATAGACGTTTGTTGACTTGGAGACGAATGGTTCTGACATGGAATGCATTAGACAATTGGGTAATTAAATTGCCAGAAAAATTAAGTCGGGTCAATACTTGAACTAGATATTTTATATTTAGCGACGGGAATGCCTGAGAGAAATCTGTTTAGTAGATCATAAATGGGGACACAATCTTGAGCTGATAGGCGCGAATCATTTCACGTTGATTAGCCAATAAGACATGGATGGGCTTGGTTTGTGCCAACCCATCCTGGCTCTCGTCTAATAATAAGGGCATATATGGTTGAAGACGAAACATGAGTACCTTAGATAACAATTTACAGTCTACATTTAACAGAGAAACCTTACCTTTTTGGAATTACCTTTTTTGGAAAGTAACAGGCCTATTGCCTGAGTAAAGTCTATACAAAACAAGCGATATTGTAAAAACTGATTATACAGGTTCGTTAACATTGGCATTAACACATTTTTGAACTTTTCATAAAAACTAACTCCCAGACCATCAATACCTTGAGAAGCTTTTACACTCATATGGCCCAGAGCCTGCTCAAGATCATTTACAGTGAAAGATTGGGCTAAGGTTGACTTGTGTTCGTCAGTTAAAGTAGGCCACTCTATATTACTATTCAAAAAGGAGTTATTTTGAGTAGGATGTTCTTTATAAAACTGTTTATAATGGTCTCTAATGGCCGGGTATATATTCTTTCCGGTTACTACAGCTTCTTCGTCCGTAGTGAAACTATTTATGAATTGTCTTTTGGCTTGTTCTCTTTCGGTAATTGAATGTATAAAGAGAGGCTGTTCATATATACCAACTTGCTCCAATTTGGATTTACTAAGGCGGTCACTATGCATTTGGATGTGAATTCGTCTTATGTGGCTTTGAATTTGTTTTAGTTGTGGTAAATACTTACTGTTACGTTCAACAAGCTGACTATATTGATCTAAAAGACCATAATAATGCATGAGCTCTAATTTTATGTGCTCATTTTGTTGTTTACAAAATGAAATGGTCTCATATTTAACTTTTGTTTTAAAACTAATCCACCACATCAGTAAATTAGTTTGATATCGATTCTTTGTTATATAATAATTCCACATATTAACAATTAAATATTCATAATCGGGATTGGATACAATAGAACCCTTACAACGCCATACAGGAGACACATGAAAATGAGTTTCAATGTCACTTTTTAGTTTCATAGTTAAACATTTGTGATCCGAAAATGATAACCACTCTAGATGGACATTCTGTATATTGTTCTGCAAGCGTTCATCGACGTATATAACATCAATACGTGATGAGCCCTGCGTGTAAAAGTACGTAGATGCCATATCGGCGGGATTCTGATTTTCCCACACATCTATGAGCCGAAATTCTTGAACTAATCGTTTGAGAGTAGGACTAATATTGGAACCAGACGAACTGTCCTTGATGTGTCGCGTCGCGTTCATATCTCCCATAATGATTACATTATAATTATGGTATTTTTGAATTTCGGGAGCTAATATATTACTAAAAAGTAACTCTGTTTTTATACATATGAGTGCCACTAGGGGCATAACTGCATAGAAATGCTAAATTATTGATTGTTAGTGAGGTTATACGACCACTGGGATGTAAAAAACGTCGTTATAGACAAGGTCTTGTCTGATGAACAAAGCAGTTCCGGTTTTCGTTTCAGTGTCATAGTTGAAAATTGTTTCATAAAATGGAACATTCCATTGTACACTTGAGCTCTCTCGGATGGCGGCAACATGAGTAGTGCGGTTTAATAAACACTGGCGAAAATGTCACCTTTTTCCGTATTAAATGCATGGGCAACGTTCATAGATCACAAACCCAACGAAATTTTTGTCAAGGACCCTGTCATGATCTACCAAAGCAAAAGTTTAACGAAGGACATCGTTACAAATCGCATGTTGATTTATATAAGCAGAAAGGCAAAAAAGTAATAACACGTACCTGTTGACCGTGTGTATATAATGACTTACTATTGACTATATTATATATAATTGTATATAATGACTTGTAATAGTGGTCGGGTTCAATGGACTGTATTTCGTCTCCCACTAGACCGAAGTCATGGCGAATAGCTTCATGCAAATTCTCTAATCGTAATTTAACTGGTAAAAAAAGTCGTCAAATCTATTTGCAGAGTATGTTTCCTAGAATTAGTTGAAGATTCTATATATGCCGTACTACTATTAATCTAATCTCACTATAATAGTTGTTACTCTATATCACCACCACGTGCTAGCACAAACACTCAACACGGAGCACTTCACTTCCCAACCTCGCGCTATGAACGCTCGGCAGGAACTGACCGACTTAGCTATATCATCAGACAGAAAAGCCACTAGATGCAAACGATATTTAGTGAACAACATTAAACGACTACACTATAGATTTAAACAGTGTAGAGGTTCAAATATATGTTGCTGAACCTAACTAACTAACTAACTAACTCTATGGCTTATGGAACTCGCAAGTTCATCGCCGCAGTAACAAACGTTCGCCATTGGATTCTATCCTGGGCAGTATCAAGCCAGTTTTCATCACGAACACCTACTTCTCGAAGCCGCCAAAACAAACTAAGTTACTTGCTCGACTTATCCCATGGTTTAATCACTTCCTATTGTCAATTCCCATTCATTGAGAATATTCCATTTCTATGAAAGCAAGCAAGATGACGACAGCCAAACACTGATTTCTTATCGTAACAACATGTCAAATGCTGCGCTTGCTTTCATAGAAATGAAACATATTCTCAATGAATTGGAATTTTCAACCTTAATTGACCAATGGAAAAGTGATTAAATCATGGCATAAGTCGTGAGAGTAACTTTCTTTGTGTTTGGGGTTCAGCAACATCTTTTTATACTCTATACTGTTTGAATCTAGTGCTTTTTCTGTCTGGCGATTTAGCGTAGTCGATAGATAAGACGCTTGACATATAACTGATCAACCCATGTTCAAATCTCGCTGTACCGGAACTTCTTTTTCTCCAAGTACCGAAATCAACACCGTGTGTGCGTTGATTTAACACAAAAAGTGGTAGTCCGCTGGGACACCTCATTGTGTTGAATTAACACAGCTATTTTTACTCTGTACAAGTTGCATGAGGACGATCAAGCGTAAATGTGTTTGGAATATTGTGCACTTTATGTTAACTGAATTCAAACATGTCTTATTTCTTTCCTTTTTCATTCATAATTATTAATAAGTCTGTGACATTCCCTTATAATGATTTCCAAAAAAAAATATGTATTTATGGATCGTTTTAGCAACCAAGAGCCTTATCCCATCTCAGTGGCGTAACTAAGGGCTCGCCCCCCCCCCCCTTCCACCCGCAGCAGCATGGAGTGGGGCCCGTTCTCTATGTTTCTATTGAAAAGACAATACGAAGCACTGGCCAATTATTGCAACTTTCAGGGAAGACTTGCTGATGCTACAACAGGTCGCAGACATACAGGTACATATAGATGCAAATACCTACTAGCAAATTGATCATTTCAACTCTCTATTATTGTATTATTAACTTACCCTTCACATTAAAGCGTATACGGAGATTATTTCCGATGTACAGACAACAGACACAATCACGGACGACTGGTGATCATATAGATACAATTACAATGACTTGTGAAATTCATCACTATAAATAGGAAACCACGACTTAGTGCTCAAAAAAAGTCATACCTATATACGTGTAGTTAACATAGAAGACGTTTATTTTGGTCATACAAATAGGAATAATATATATATAGTTAATTTAAGAAAATACCAATATGCGCTTGATAAATTCGGCCATTCCTTACTTGGAAGAGATACCAAACTATTTTGCGCCTCGCTGGCTTGTTACTGTTAGGTTTTGTTTTCTTCAGCAGTCGGAAACTACAGTTACTTCTGATGAGAAAAATGGGATTTAAGCCCCTGTACTTCAAAAAATGGAAGAACTATTAATCCACTTCCTAAATCCAATTTTTCGTGTCAGAAGTAACTGTTTCCTATTCCTGAAGCAAGCAAGTCGAACTTTAAGTAATCTGCCCAAATAGTGATTTGAAATAGTTTGGTATCGCTTCCACGTAAGGAATGGCTAATAATGTAAAAGTTCAGACATGCACACTTTTATATAATTTCTAGTTATAACCAGCTTCTGAATACAGAACGGAACTCTCTATAGTTTCATACTGTATATGATTCTAAGAAATCAAACATCATGAAGATAAACGTCATTTTATGTATGAGAGAAAGAACACACACAGAAACTAGAATGTCACATACACAAGAAGCATTAAAAACTTTTAAACGATTTCTTTACTGTCCTTGGTGAATGGTCCCGTAGGCTTGCAAGGTCCACGAGAAAGAATTTCAAGTTTTGTGTCGTCGTCAAGTACACCAGGGTAAAGCCCTCTGTCAGTACTAAACAGACTCTTGTTCTTATGTTTCTCTTCGTCATTTTGAATCAGAGGCACATCATTACTAACCTCAGCACTTGCAGCTAGTTCAGGAAAGAATGGCACAACAGGTTCCGGAAGAGACACACCACTACACATATCAGCATTTGCGGTTATTTCGGGACCGACTGTCACATCATTTTCCGATGTTTCATGTCTCACTTTCTTACCTGTTTGAGTTTGTGTATTCTTTTTCGATGTGGAATTACCGAAAATTATCATACTTTGCTCGTCACCTTCATTTTCCAAAGAAGGATTGGTATTGGCTTTCCTGAACATGGCATCAATTTTCAGTAACTTCTTTTCTGATTCTTCTTTCTTTGCTTTTATTTTCCTTTTGCATGTACCACTCAAATATTGTTGTTTCGCCGACATTATTCCCGCTGACGTTCATGAGTGCTAAAGTGTACAACGGTAAATTGCTTTCAAACAGTGTTTCCATGCGCACTTTTGAGTAAGTACTAGTTATACCTGTAAAATTAACAAAGCTTTTCTTTAAAAAAAAAAAATGTATTGAATCTAATTTATATAATTTATAATGTCAGCAACATTAATAATATTTATTGTTTTCCTTCAGGTGGTACTGGCTACTAACTACTTTATTTTTGGTTCAAAACAACTTATTGAACTCGATTCACGTTACGATTTGGGGTCCCCCTAAACCCTCGCCCACCCCCCACATTGCGGGGTCTGCGGGGCCGTTATTTACGCCACTGTCCTATCTCTCTTCCATTAAGCTTTTGTTTTGTGCTTTCAAATTTCAAAAAGTTGATTTCCAGTCGGGACTCAAACGCGGAACTCTCGGTTTCATGACCTGACTGTGACCACTTGTCCACTGTGGCCATCTATTACCATATACTGCACTATTTACATGTCTAATACAGGGTTGAAATGTCATCCTCTCTCATTCATAACAAATAAATAAATAATTCGTTTAATGTATGCCAGTTCGGACAATAGCTCTGACTCCTGTTGGTTATGCAATCACGCATTTTTCATAAAATCACTCTGTAAATGGAATCTGTTTGAGATATCGACTTGGCGTGAACGAATAATTATTACCTGCTGGAAAGTCGTCAAGATCATGCACATTTCGGCCTACCTTTACTTCAGAGAATTTCTGGGAATCCTTTAGTTCCTTTGGGGAATCCCTTGAGCAGTCATCGCACAACTTCGAAGTGTTCATTTTTGGATAGAGAAGGTTGCAAGTCTTTCAGGGTACCTTGACCCCGTAGTTCTACTGTTAATAGTATTGGAAATATCAAGCTCTAAATTTGATTTTTCCACGCTTTCGGCAGTCTGTAGCTCCGAAACTAAACGGAATTCAACAAATTATAAAGACATATTGTCTCTTTATTTTGATGAGAACCTTCCGTTCCTCGAGTTTTGACAATGAATTTTTGTCCGGCATATTGGATTAAAGATCATGATTTTCTAAAATAATAATAATTTTCCTCTTGATGATACATCAGCATATCAAATTTCGATTGTCTAGCTTCAGTGGTTTGGTCTGGGCATACTTTACATATATAAGTGTTCTTCCGCAATTTTTTGATTAAAAATTGTGAAATTTTTAAAATGTTTATATAAGTAACTCTGTAGGAAATTTATATTGCGAATCCTCTCAAACTGTCAATTAAAATAATAATGTTCTCTAAAACTGACAGGAATGGAGTTCTATGCTAAAATCTGCCTTTCAGCCGCCATTTTTCAAGATGGCGGCGCAAGCTGCTGTCCCCCAGCCCAAAGTTATAAATTTATCATTATAGTAAGGGCTCTTAAGTGTACAATAGTGCCAAATTTCAAAACTCCTCAACCGTTTGCACCGAAAAAGTACTTAATGACTGGACTATATGTGGATGTCATGTAATATCCGGACAGATAGCGGATAATTTTCGGATGGCGGCTAATATCCGGATAACGGGTAATATTCGGATTACGGATAAAATCCGGATGGTTAAATGGATACCGGATAATTTGTCATCTCGTTGTCCGGAAATTTTGGCCATCCCAAGAAGACAGCATACAGACATTAATACTGTAGAATTTGGCTCGATTTGGTTCGTTTTAGCTCGACTCGACTCGAAACTCGAGTGAATTGAGAGTCTAGTTTCAAATCTAGTTGGGTGCCGGTCGGGTGGCCGAGTTGTTTATTTATTTATTTATTTATTTATTTATTATTAAGTTTCAGATACAGCTTGAGTTGCCATTTTACACAGAAACAAAATAACAATGCAACAAACTAAATAACTTCACTACAAACTAAATAACTTTACTACAAACTAAATAACATGAAATTAAATTTTAAACAACACACAACACAGCAATTGATATAAAAAACATAACGATTAAACTACACAAGAGGAATAACTCACATATTTGTATTTAGCGTTCGATGGAAAGTGTGTTCAGATCCGAAAATATCAATATTTGAATCAAGGTTATTGTACATAATTACTAGTCTATGGAATAAGGAGCGCTGCAGTATACTTAGCCTAGGCATGGCACAATGAAGGAGGTTATTATTTCTGGTTTTTCGCAAGGGAACACGGAAGTAAAATTTAGATATCAACTCTCCGGTTCTAAGATTACCGTTAAATATCTTGTATAAATACATCAAATTTGCCAGTTTGCGACGAGAAGAGGGTACGTGGAGACCAAGAACGGATAATAACTCTGGTTTGCTTAAGCTACGTACTGATGGTATTCTTCTTCTGACTATAGCAAGAAAAAAAGTTCAGAACAGAATCAATATGAGATAGATTAGAAATACTAGCCATGTTCCAAATTGGGGTTTGCGGCAGTAGGCCATCGGCTCGAAGGTCCCGGGTTTGAGTCCCGGTAGGGGGGGCATGGGTGTAGATTTTAACAGCTAAATGCGAATCGTGACGGGCCGAAGTTCACAGTTACTAGACTAGCCCATATAAAAATCAATTTTACCAGTTTTTTTTTTTTTTTTTTTTTTTTTTATCAAATCTAGTTTGACAATATTTGCCGAGTCAAGTTGAAAGATTTCTCTTACGAGTCGAGTCGAGTTTAACGAAAACTCGACTCCAACTCGCTCGTGTCCGTCCTTAAGCCCTATAACTACGGTGACCATACGTCCCGAATTTTAGTGTTGTGTCCCTGTGTCCCGAAAAAGTATTAAAATGTCCCGAATTTTACACAAAAAGGCGATTTTATATTTGTTTCAGTTAATCACGTATATGAAGTTTGTTTCGAGGGGTCCAGCGACTTTGAGGGTGGGCCGAGGTCTGTCTGGGTGTGAAATTTTCGTAAAATTTTGCCAGAAATATTTATTTATTTATTTATTGAACACAAAAGGTTAATAGCCTAAGTATGGTGTTCAACATACACATATGACATTTTCTACATACACACATAGGTGTAACATACATATTTGGAGCTGCATGGTAACATGTTCTGCATAAAGTATTCATTATTTTATATAAGAATGGAATTATCTCATATTTACGTTAAATAAATAAATCTCAGGACATTCTTTAAGTATACAATTATATAATGAGCACATTCTCCTAATAGGCGATATGTCCATTGCTTT
>JAGDQP010051265.1:0-14053 GCA_022664845.1 Lepisma saccharinum | reverse complement strand
GCGCTCCGGTCTGACCAAAATAATTGTATAATCGGAGGGATAACGGACTCTTTATTCACAACTAGGCTTTAATGCAACTGGGTTTTATTACACTGATCTACATTTTTTTTCTTTCACAAGAACCAAAGTTACCAAGTCTCAATGTCTTTTTCATTATGAATTCAGAATCTTCAGGCAAGGGGTTGTTGTAATAGTCATTTCTTTTTTCACCATTATACGCGAAATGGACCTTATTTTCTTGAAACACTCATATGTTTGGAGTGACATAGCTCAGCTGTTTATTAATGTAGAAGGATGTGTTAGGTGTCACAATATTGTGAAAGGATAAAGCGTGGACGTGGTATGGAGTTGGTCGTCATCGATCCCATAGGGAGGTGGGAGTAGCTCATTGAAATTCGGTAAAATGTTGTGGAAATTGTATATTTTCAATTGCGCAATTCCCCCTTCCCCCTTGCCGCACCTTAACAACAAAACTATAAAGTTAGACCGCTTATGGGACACACATATTGTACATTAAAGATTAAAAAGAAATACATAAAGTTGTATTTGACGATTTTCAGCTATATTTAACCTCTACAGTATTCGGCCAGCATCCTGGGACTCCATTTGCCTTGGTACCTCTTTTCCATTGTAGAAATTTGTTGATAGAATCGCTTACTAAGCCAAGATTTTCTGGGAAAAAGTCTAAGTGAGAGTCAAGAAGTGGATCTTTAATGACATATTACATCCCATAGTTTGGTACGAATTTACAAGATCACTCACTATTTCACGATAGTTGACTGCTTTACGTTTTCCAAGAAAACCACGACATACACCTACGAAATCTTTCCACGCTCTGTATTCGTGAGGATTCAACAGTTCTGCAAAATTGTCATCATCCAATAATGATGCGATTTGTGGTCCAATAAATATTCCTTCCTTCAGTTTTGCATCTCTAACTTTTGGAAATTTAGATTTCAAATACATGAATGCAGAAGAATTTTTATCAAGAGCGTTTAGAAAATTCTGCATAAGGCCCAATTTGATATGCAGCGGTGGTAAGTACACTCGTTCTGGATTCACCAATGGGGTGTGAGACACATTTTTGCTCTCACGAGTAAGAGTTTCACGTTTATGCCATTGCTTCTCAACGTACTGAGCCTTCCTATCTCTGCTGTCCCACTCACATAAGAAGCAGCAGAATTTGGTGTATCTAAGTTGCAAGCCAAACAGTAAAGCTATGACCTTTAAATCACCACAGATATTCCAGTTATATTTTGTGTACTGGAGTTTATCTAACAACAATTTCATATTTTCATATGTCTCTTTCATGTCGGCTGCATGGGCTACAGATATTGATGGTAATTCATTGCCATTATGCAGAAGTACCGCCTTCAAACTAATTTTCGAAGAGTCTATGAACAATCGCCATTCATCTGGCTGATGTTCATGTCCAAGAGCCTCCATAACTGCACTAACATTATTACAAAACACTACATCATCCTCTGTCGAGAAATAGTCTTTGAAATCACTATCGCGACTACAATACGTGCATACCCTTGTATCTTTGTGTAATAGATTCCAACCTTTGAGCCTCGAACCTAAAAGTTCGGCTTGTTTGGACAACTGTAAATGCCGAACGAGATCATTAAGATCTGCTTGAGTTAGTAGGTGGGTTTCTGATGAAGAAGCGTCGAATGTAGGATCTTGCGTTTCTTCCACAGTATGCACTGTGTCGGAGTGAGAGTCATCACTTAAGGTCACGAATCAGGATACTTCGGCACAGGATACTCGTTACTGTGTAATACAGGCCTCATTGCAGATGGCAAATTTGGATATACAACAATATGTTTACTTTTAGATGTGATTCCTTTTATATTTGTTAACCAAAAATAGCAATCACTGGAATGGTCTTCTTGTTCCCTCCAGATCATGGTCATTGAAAAAGCCATATGATGTGTGCCATTTTTCCATCCTGTGAGAAGTCGCACACATGAAACACAACATATATTTGGATCCCATACTTTATCAAAATCACCAACTTTATAGCCAAAGTATAGCTCATAACACTTTTTTACAAGTGGCGTAAAATTTCGCCTTTGAGATTTAAAGGTGAGTTCACCACAAATGTAGCAGAAATTGTCCGGATGATTCAAACACTTTCTTGGCATTATGCAAGGTTTCTCACAACACGTGAAACGAAACATAGAACACTCCACACACAGAAACAAAACCTGACGGTCACACTACACGATATACGCTGGCTGCCTGCTAAACGCATCTGATATTGATATACATTTGCACTGTTGTCAAGTCTATATAAAAAAAATCGCCATCAGTTTACACTTATTTTACTGTACAGCAAGGACGCCATCGGCAAATCAAATACCTACAAGAGATGTCTGTCCCATTTATAACTTTGTCGCCCGTTGTTAAGGTGCGGCAAGGGGGAGGGGGGAATTGCGCAATTGAAAATGTACAATTTCCACAATATTTTACCAAATTTCAATGACCCCCTCCTACCTCCCTACGGGATCGATGACGACCAACTCCACACCACGTCAAAGCTTTATCTTTTCACAATATTGTGACACCTAAAACATCCTTCTACATTAAAAAACAGCTGAGCTGCATGTTTCAAGAAAATAAAGCCCATTTCGCGTATAAGGATGAAAAAGAAATGACTATCAGAACAAAACCTTGCCTGATGGGAAGATTATGATTACAGTTTTGAATTTAGGAGGACGAACTGTATTAGGATCAGCATTCATTTCTTTTGTAAAAAAATCATGTTGACTAGTGTTATCAATCCAGAAAATGTGTTTTAACTGGTAACTAAAGTACGAGAGAAGTTAATAATAAACAGTTTACTAGCCAGTAAAGAACAAAAAAAAACTATAATAGGTATTGAGGAAGTAGAATAACGAAATGAAAAATTGAACGTTAAGATCTTGCAACGTTCGGAACAAAAATTTGATGAATTAATTAAGAACTTCAAAGCAACTCAAATTTCGGGGTACCTGAGGTGATTTATAATAGTATACAATTTTCATGATTGCAGTAAATTAAGTGACTATATAGACATTATACTAATGTGAATGATTTAGAGAAGGAAAAAGCTAGATTTGTTTTATTTCTAACAAAAGGAGGACATATGTGCTATGGTTTTAACAAACATGCGTTTTATAGAAATACAATAATCAGCGTTCTGATTTGAGTGAATGCCAATGAAGAAGAAAGATAGAAAATAGGAGAAAAGTGAAATTGAAAGGAATCTCGGATAATCTAGAAAGATCATTGTGGCCATGTATGTGAAACGATGATATGATAATGATACATAGAATAACTAATTATAAGTAATGTCCATATATTATAATTGTGTATAAGACGGAATAATCTATGTGAACAAAATATTTGTGGAAACATTATTTATCATATTACAAACAAACTTCAAAGTACAAATAAATGATAATCCAACCTGAGAATTATGTGATAGGATTTTAAATAAAAAAATGATCATTCACACTAGAATTAAATATATTTTAACTTTATTAAGTTAGTTTGATTTAAGTCTATCATCCTAACATACCAAACAAATCAAGCGTGTGCACGAATCACAACTGTCACGATTGATTAACTTCTTTTAAAATTTATGGCCTTTAGAATCAAATGTCATGAGAACTCACGGTTTTGTTTACAAGTAAGCGAAATCTGTCTCGAAATAAATTTGGGAATTAGGTTAGATTGCTTTCCCAATAGCGTGACTTGTCTTAACTAGTAGAGACCGTTGCAATCTCGTAAGTTAAAATACCAAGATGATGTGATAAATGCGCGCATATTTTGGTACGAACACCAAGCAAGGTATGTTTTGGGGGGCATACAGCAACTTTGCACACAACATAGTACTCAAAATGAAACACTGGATATTTCCTATAATTCTGCCGTCGATCCTCTATTGATGACATAAACTTGAAAACGGATCAAGTCCAGTTTTTGACAGCATATATATTACTGAAATTCTGATGAGATGCGAAACAGTACTATTTTTTCTTGTATCTTATTTATTTAAAAATAAAAACGTGTTGGTTGTACTTAGTTTTGTAACCATACATTAACATTGATTTTGTCAAGTACAAAAGACAATTGCTTAAAAGATTTTGCTGTTTTGCAGATCAAGCCTTTTATTGTTGATAATAATATAACAACCAGTTAGAAATTGTCGAAAGACAAGATTTATTTGTACAAACAACACTTTGCTCTTTCTGCTGTTGTCCTGCTGAAAGTTACGATGTGAATTGAATTGAATTGAATTTTTAAGGCCTTCAAATAAATTTGGCTCAGGTCGAATGGATTGTGATGAGGTGATTGGTGGATTGAAGAAAGTGGGAGGAAACTGGAGAACCCCGAGAGAACCCACGCACACGGTGTTTGTCCACCATAAAGTCCACGAGCAGGGATCGAACAGACACCAGAGGTGAGCTGAAATGTACGACATAAATGTTTGAATTTCATACTCTTCAGTCTTAAACACCTTCTTCTAAACCAATTCACTCTTGTTTTTTATGCATTATTTGTATTAAAAGACCTGGTTAGAATTTAATATTCCAAAACGTTTTCGTGTTTTGAACCATATTATTACTAACTTCTGATGTATCAATGTTGAAAGGAATAGTAATCTTAAGTAAAAGGCATTATATTTTCAAAGAACAGAAAGTAAAAGTAATAATTAACATCTATAACAACTCATCAAGAAAAATCCATTCTAAATGAAGGTTATTTTCGAATGCACGGAAGTATAATATCCTACAACTATGTTTTGTTCCAGTTTGGCAATTTGTTTCAAGTTTTTTTGTTTTTCATTCGCAGAAAAACAAGCAGACACCGTACTCCTTTATTGCTGGTTTATTCTTGGAGCAACCAGGATATACGAGCTTGCACTCACCATCCGACTGTCCCGGAAATCGTCCACGTCCTCGCTATTTCTCTCCTCGTCTCTGTTACCCATGACATGTTCCTTCACCTTATTCTGCCACTAAGCTCAGCGATATAAATCATGGATTATTTCTACTCTTCGTTGATGGAGAATTTACGATAGGCACAAAAAGAAATGGAAAAGGTTTTCTCTCTAACACTCTCAATATTTTATTATTCTCGTGTGTACTTTTAGTATATCCATGGATAATGTAAGAACATGGTAAACAAGTATGTTGAAGGAATTTATTTCCGAAGTTTACAAAGAATACTTAAGGTAACCTATGCTGCTTCCGCTAACATACTATCTACATAATCAGGAGGCTCACGTAGAGTAATCTACTGTAGGAAGATGCTCCTGCTTCGGGAGCAGTGATGAATTCAGACACTTTCACTTAGGCGGGGCATTGAGTTTGTTAGGGGAGAGGGAACTAATTTTCAAGGAAATTGTTGATATTGTTAACACTTAGTTTTCTATTGCTTCCAAACTAGCTCCATTTTAACAAAATATCCAGGGCGTAACAACATATTTCTAGATCCTGAATTCCAGGAGGCAGGAGTCCAGTAGCCCTACAAATGACATTTAAATGGGTGAAAATAATTAGTTACTTCGAAATCCAGCCAACGTCACAACAGAAGTAGCCTAAAAGTTTATATTATAACATTCACGCATTTGGCAAAAGTTACAGAATTTTTTATGCCTGGAAGCGAATTTTCAAGCCGTTTTAGTAATCTGGAAACACTGTCTGCAAAGTTGGTGTATTTAATCGATTACACAACTTTAGTACATATGACACGTTAGTGCTTCATTCTTAAACTAAATGCCGTAAATAAACTGTGGGTGGCGTAAATTAAACGCACCCTGAGATAACTTTGACTCATACGGACCGAAACATCTTGTTTCTTAAGCGCATCGTTACTGGACTGTAGTGCACATTACAGTAACGTTAGTGTCCGATTTCTTAGGAAAATTTGAAGAGAACAGCGTCAATGAGATATCACAAATAAAAATATGTTAACGCCTGCACACGCAAAGATATTGGATTGTTAGTTAATGCTTAGTGTACGTTGGTGCTTCTGAGACTAACGTTCGTCCGTGAACTAGGCCCCCCAACTTCAAGCACTAACGACGAAATTATTGTCCATGCATCGTTATTCCTTCTTAGTGCACGACTTTCTTACATCAGTGTTTCATTAAAGAAGGTGTTGGTGCCAAACCAATGTTTACTGTCAAGTTCGCGTTAAAGTTCATTCACAAATTTAACTTAAAACATTAACGACGAAATTTGTGCTTTCTAGTGCTAGAACCCAACGTTCTTTTCAATCGCTTAGTATTTTCCATTTATGCCTCTCCTAGATATCAATAACTGCAAGTCACGTAGAGAGGAGCTGTACACTTTTGATTTGTCATGGTCTGAAACGATGGAGTAAACTATGACTTTCAGTAAAATTTGCAGGTTCATTTCAATCGCTTAGTATTTCCGTATGTAAGGGTTTATACAGTAAGTGAGCATAGTCTCATGCTCTGCATCTCGAACCGCTAGAATAATTAGAAACAGGAGTCCAGAAACCAGGATCGACACTACCTGAATCCAGAATGTACTAATGCGATTTCATATTTAACGTTTTTATACATTTGAGTAATTATAAATTAAATTTAAAAAATGAGATCACATTACCGTTATACTAAAAGAGAAAGAATAAATTATTTTGCCTTTGTTTTTTAACAATGGTAATGTATAACATAGAGAGATATTAAGAATTATTTCTTATTGTGTTTTGTATGGATGTGGATTAACTACTTTTTACGGCACTTCAAGTCTTTTCTGTGATAAGAGTTACTGAAGAGTTTTCAGACTTTATGTCAATGCCATTAGATAATAAAGATGTTCAGTTTTCGGAATGTGCCGGAATAATTTCATAAACACTGCAATTATGTTCTTCGCCAGTCATCAAGTGATTTTGATGCTACTCCAGATAGAATATCAAACAAATTTGAAATTACGATCAATCGCGAGAAGAGAAAGTACATGAAAGATGAAATGAGAAATTATAACTCTAAAGTGAAAAATATAAGATACTTCAAAGTCGTATATATTCACAATATAGGAGAGCATAAATGAAATGCATTTAAAATGTAGGGTTAAGATTACAACCAAGACAAACGTAGATATGTTCATTGTCTGTTGCTTTGCTGTATATCAATCATGAATATAATGTATCTTTAAGTCTTACTGTTCATTAATATACTTTTTCCACCTATTTTGGCAACTTTGCGCAAAAAATTATTAAACTTCATGTCATATTCTGCGGTCTTTTTTCCGCACCACATATTTTGTTTTGAAACTATGAAAATAAACTACAGAAGTATCAAATATTCAAATAACTTTTTTATTTATCAATATATCATACATTTCCTGAATTGTCAATAAAGTATATTGCATTTCATTTGTACAGATGTAAAAAAAAAATCTCGAAATAATTCTGCAAAATACGTAAATAACTTTAATATTTTCCACGTATATTAATGTATCTAAAATAATTCAAACAATTTCTGGAACTTGCGTCAAATTTTAAGTTTCTTTCACATAATAATATTGGTTGAAATACTCTAAAACAAGTTCCAGGTCCTTGAGTTGAGTTTGGGTATGTTGATAATTTTAAGGTTTTCCCTTTGGTCGAAAAAATAAGAAAATGACGACATTCATTATTCTCTAGTATTTCCACTTACAACGATGTACGAAAAACCGAGAAACATATACATACGTTTATAATGGTTTCTTTAATTTCTGGTGCCCTTCCATCTGCTCTGATCTCTCATTTTCCCATTCCTTTAAATTTCTTTTGGTTATCTGTCTCTGCCAGTTCTTAATCTATTTATCCCACTCAAATAACTTCTCGCAGTTGATCACATGTACATTCAAGAGTCACGTTCTTCCAGAATCCAACCAACGCACTTGCGCCGGAGTCTCAGTGTCTCCTAGCAACCATCTTAATACGTTTTGAGAGATCTCCTTTATTGTTGGCGCTGAAAACACAGTCTCCAACTGGAGCGCAAGGAATCTTGACCTATTGTGTCATTCACTCGCTTCTTACCAGCAACAGTGTTTGTTCTCGTGTGCGCGTAGTTTGAGTGGTTATTTTTCGAGTTGAGAAGAAGCACGGAAGGTGAATAGAGTCGTCCATAAAAAGGGTAGCGACCCTTGGCTGTTTGCAGCAAAGGTACGTGCTTGTTTCTAGTTCGTACTTTTACGCTCAACTAACAAAAACAGAGTAGACACGCTTGCAAAACTATTCCTATATGTATTAACTTTGAATATAAGTAGAAACGCTTGTTACTTCCAAGGCTGCTGTTGAGTAAATAATGTCTGTAATGACAGTAAACATGTAAAGCTTGCGATTGTATTCAAATGCAAAAGTATAGGAGCGTTTCTTTCCTGAAAAAAAAAAAAAAACCTGCTTCACCAAAATTAATCGGAGCTCAAGTAGCAGTGAAGATGGTGTATCTATGTTTGTGCAAATTACCTTTAGAAATGTTTTAAAATATACACTATTTTGCTTCTTAGTGTGTTCATTTTTAACCAACTGAATGTTCACTTAATCATTAGACCGAAACCGTAAGGCGAAAGGGAACCACGGTAGCTCAGTTGGTGCTAGGAGTCGTCGGATATATCCCTGCTCATGCCATGTGGGCTTTCTGGTTATCAAACACCGTGTGCGTATGTTTTCTTGTGGTGCTCCCGTTTCCTCCCACTTTCTATAGTTGCGTTTGCAAAGGTAACTACCGTCTGTTGTGTGCTTACAGTTCTCCTGCTTGAAAACATTCTGCTGTCCGTCCACATCTCATACCATGTGGTCAGTGTTTCGGATACCTTCTGTAGAAATAAATTATCTACTTTTCTTCTCTTGTGGTCACGTGATTTAATTGAAAGGCAGCGGCTCTTTTTAGTTACATGAGTCTTCCACTCTACACGAATGTGCTTTACATTATTATTATTATTATTATTATTATTTGTCTGGAATTATGTTCGAAAAGTAAGAAAACTAATTCTTAATTCTCCAGCTGGTATTATTCTGCAATATCCTGAGTCATGATTTTGCACATTCTTACAGGCCAATCGACTGTCCTTCAAGTAGTATGTAATCATAGTTAGTGAATTACATTTATTTATGATATTTAGGCATCTATGGCTATATCTGGGATAGGGTAACGGAAAAGATGCAGGAAAGGGTCAACCAGGGACTAAATTAAAATTGAAATCTCCGCATTTGCCTGGTATAACTATGGACTGAAACAATCTCACAAGTAAAGTACCCGAAGTGAGGATTCGAGTTGCTCATCAAGTGATACCTTAAATTGAAGCTAGAGTCGAGTATAGTACACCTGTGAAATCCTAACTGCAGAGCTCTAGAATTAAAAAGGTTATGGCGGGTCAAAGTTCAAAGAGAAAGCGAATTGTATTGAAACAAGTCACAACGAAAGGCAGAACAAAAGTCAGAAGGACATGGGTTTGAATTGAAATGCGATTCATTTGAAGGAAAGAGGCACGTACAAAGTACTACACATTGATACAATCAATATGTAAGTCGTCAATGAAGGCGTGTGATAAGCAGATACTTTGCTCATAATGAGCACATTTGACAAAAGAGATGTTCTCACATGAGGTCTTGTAACACTCGTCACGTATATTAGAAGCAAAACAATAATCCAATGGAGAAATCCAGGGCTCGGGCTCCTCATCCAAGTAGCCGCTTTTGTAAAACGTAAACGTGATCATGTTGCGAAATCGTGAGGCGCTGAATTGGAAGAGAGTGAAGGACTACATTCGTAAAATGTTATCTCGATGCCATAGATTAATGTCCGAGGAAGCGATAACTGTGTCAGTAATGAATCTGATAATTGATTTATATGGACGGAAGAAGTAAACATCAAGTGGTTGGATGAAACCTGTGCAACCACCAGGAATTAAACGTTTGAACAGTGTTATATGATTAGGGCATAATTCATTTGATACGTTATCATCCTTATTTGCACTCCATGAATCCAGCAAAAGCAAGACTTTATCACGATCGGCAGGCAGGCTATTCCAGAATACAGAACAAAATTCTTTTAAATCACTTAGGTTCATGTTTGCAGTCTTTCCTGGATGGACACTATGTTATCGGGATTTTTTTGCTTATTTCCTGAAAATTGACCACTGGATTCGGATACAAGAACGTACATCGGGATATCAGGCAGAGAGAGGGATATCATTCTACACATTACATTAATTGGGAGCAACTTACGACGTATTACTATCGGGATAATCAGCAAAACATGGACATCACAAGCAGCTAAATTCGCTTTCTATTTGAACTTTGACCCGCCATAACCTTTCTATTACTGGCGATCTGCAGCTAGGATTTCACAGGTGTACTATACTCGTCACTAGCTTCAATTTAAGGTATCACTTGCTGAGCAACTCGAGTCCTCACTTCGGGTACTTTACGTGTCAGTCAGGTTCTTGCTGTTCTGGGAAACACGAAGTTAAAATTTTCAATGTTTCTAAACCAGGGAAGAAATTACCTATTAGGACGAAAAGTTAACTAAAATGTGTAATAACAACACACATTGAGACCACACCAATATACGAAGAACAGAGACCGAGTTTCACTGTAACTTTATTCACGCCTGTATTCGTCACAAGGAAAAGGAATGTTTAGCTATTGTCCATGACCTTAATTCAAGCGGACATCCAAGTTTTCCCTTGCGTGACTGACAGATGCCTCGGAACGACGGACTCCGGAGTTTGATCCAAGTATGAGATGACCATGCTTGCGCAAACGATGATTCTATAAAATAAATGTGACAGACAAAAGTCACAATAATATACGACTTGCTCGTATGAACTTATTCCTCAGGCGAAGATGTTGCACAACTGCAGCCCCTATTGCAATTTCTTCCGATATGACAATAAGTATGTACATAACGGGTTTACCTCCTCGTCGACATAAAATATTTCTCAGTACCAGAAACACATTATACTACTTCCTCTTCCATACCCATATTGTTGCTAACATTTCAAAAAACAAATCCCCATAAACTAAATACTTTCCCGTGTTGAAGTTACTGGTTTAATACCGGGCGCTTCCCCAGGTGTCGTACAGGGTAATTCCGACCAGATATGGTGGGTATCGGAAATGGCCCGGGGCGGACCAAAACTAATAATGCTTTCTTGCAGTTAGTAGAGGAATCTACAAAGGATATAGGAAGTTAACCCGAACAAATATATCATGGTGATGGGAGGTAGGTTTACCATTACCGCTCTGAGGTTGTAGATGAATGTCTGCCTTCAATGCGAGATCGTAGAGCTGACAACTCTACATCGCTAAATCGTGTCAAGAAATAGTATCAGATGGTTCACGGATTCTACTGGGGTAAAATATTCCGAAGATAAACTGATCCTGATCCCGGTCTGATTTGTTTCAGACGGTTCTTCAAGAATAAATAGAAATACATTAGAATAGGAACATGGAACGTACGAATGATAAACAAACGGGCGCTCTTCATGTGTCGGAACGCGAGATCGAGAAGTATTTGCTGAGCTTATTACTGATACAAGAACTCTGCAGGTGAGGTCCGGATACCTTACAGTTTCTACTATGGGGGAACACAGTCTCAACTTTTCGGAACATAATTCCTAATTAACGACAGTATCCTTTCGGCGATTCAGAATATAGAATTCGTAGACGAAAGGCTATCGTACGTTACGATATGCACTTGATGGTGCAACACGGTTTTAATATATGTTTGTGCTCCGACCGAGCAGACTAATGATAACGACAGAAATACATTTTACGAGGAGCTAGAAAGGTTATTTGACCGATTACCGAAGTATAATACGACAATTGTGTTGGATGATTTCAACGATGAGGTAGGGAAGGAAGCCTATTTACATACTATAGACAAATACAGCCTTCAAGAAATCACCAACAGTAATTGAGAAGACTGATAACTTTCGCGATTACAAAAAATCTACTGGTAAAGAGCACGTACTTTGAACACAAAGACACACAAATAAACATGGATATCTCCGCATGGCAAAACTCTCAACCAGATCGATCACGTATTTGATAGATGAAGACATACCACTAAGTAATAAAATCGAAGCAAGTACTAACCACTACGGTAATGCGAAACACAACGACACACTAGGGTTGAAAAGCAAAAATCGAGTAGAAAAGTTATTTCGACGAACCTTTAATATTAACACAACGTAGAACAAACATACGAATTTGAAATCTATATTGCAGAATCGTGGATATCCGAACCTAGCAAGATCGAGGTCGAAATATCGATAAAGAAATTAAAAAGATTTAAGTCACCAGGAATACAAAATTTCCAAGCGATTTAATAAAAGCGCGGAGAAAGGGCACTAATCGAGGAACTGTATAAATCTATAAGTGCTATTATCCAGAAAGGAGGAGCTTCCAAAGAATGGAAAACCTCGATAATAGTTCAGGTTTATAAAAAGGCGATAAATCGGACAGTACTCCTTACTCCCAACATGTTACAAAGTATTGATTAATATCATGCTAATTCGCCTAAGTGTATACGTAGAGAAAATAATTGGAGATCGCCAATGTGGATTAAAAAAATATAAATCCACGTTGGACTACATTTTTGCCTTGAGATAAATCTTTTAAAAACATGGAAAAAGAATGGGTTTATTCAGCAGCTATTCATTGATTTTAAGAAAGCATATGATTCTATCAAGAGGGAAAAGTTATACAGTATCCTGATACGATTTGGAACGGCGAAAAAAAAATGTTCAACTAGTGAGCATATATGCCTCAGTGACGAGATTCGCAACCGATTGAAACAAGGTGATGGCTGGCCTCCACTACTGTTTAACTTTGTGTTAGAATATGCCATTCTATAAATATAATAGGTCAAAATGGGACTATCGTTGAATGTTTTGAATCAACAGTTCACGTACGCGGATGATGTAGATTTAATAGGGGAAGATATAGAGGCACTACAAAGTAACACCGATGTATTTTAAGAAGCGCGCGATGACCTAGGCCTACAGGTAAACACAGAGAAAACAAAATACATGATAACAAACAGAGATACTGGTAATAATGGAAATAGAGTCATGACAATTAAAAATTAGAACATAGAGAGAGTAAATAAATTTAAATATTAGAGCATATGTGACAAGCAGAAACGAGGTAACGGAAGAAATAAAAAGTAGTTTCGTATTGGACAACGCATGTCTCTATCCAGTCTAGAAGCTCCTACCGTCGCGGTTAATATCAGGAAAGCTGAAATTGAAAATATACAGCACGGTTATTCAGCTGGTAATAAATACACTTTTCGGTTGCAAAAGTTGAATTACGACCCTTGGAGATGAACGTAAATTACGAGTGTTTGAAAATTAGGTTTTGAGACCGATATACGGGCTGAAACGGGACGAGATAACTGGAGAATGGAGGAAATTCCCTGATGAAGAAACCCACGGACTACGACTCATCAGATGTAAGAGTGATCAAGTCGCGATGATTAAGATGGCGACGACTATGTAGCTAGAATAGGGGGGAAACGAAGATTACATCTTGGTTGGAAAGCCGGACGGAAAATGACTATTGGAATGACTGAGACGTCGTTGCGATGGCAATATTAAAAGAAATCTTGGATAGATAGATGTTTGTAATGAAATTATCTTGGCCAGGGTAGAGTCCAATAGCGAGTGTTTGTTACTGAGACGATGAAAGTTTGAGTTCCGTAACCCGTAGAATAAGCAGGTAAATTAAATACTTTATGTTCCTATCTTTTATAGGCCAGACCAGCAGTTATGTCACAACTCTACGGAATAATGTCTTTCAGCGATGTTTTTTCGAGGGAGAGAAAAGAAGATTGCGCCAGGGACTTTTGTCTAGGCACTGTAACGATACTTGCCTAGTGAAGCTTGGGTAAATGCTGGAAAAGATCAATAGGTACGCCTGCCGCATGACTTGAACCTGTTTGCATCCTCATTTCTGAATCAAATTCCCTGTTTGTAACCACAGGATTGCGGGTGTTAGAATGTATTTTATCTTGCTATGTACCAAGTATAGGCTT